>OENM01000505.1:58140-79356 GCA_900239745.1 Rotaria magnacalcarata
TGTTGTTTCTACAGGAACTAAAATTCGAATAATTGAAAGATCGACGCATCAAAGATCATCACAACCTATAAACTAATGTTCTTCCATATTTCATAAGAGTTAAATTATGCATTAAAAAATATTTTAGTTTCATGTTAAATAAGAATGTTGTCACGTATGTTACACATACATAATGAATGTCTCAAGAGAATGTAAGCCTTGTTTCGTAATATTTGGGTTAAAAATCATTACAAACAGGAGACAACTACTCCAGTTAATACGAATAGAAATTTAATTATGTCTGATAATAAATAATTAGTTTAATCATTACAAATGTAACATAGAATGGTATTGTTTGATCAGACTGAAACATTGTGTTTTAATATTTTACTCTTGCTACTCAGTTAGCTCTATTTCTTCAGCTTCTCGGCAGTAATAATGATAATACACAGCTTTAAGCGAACTCGAAATCCTTCGAAAAAATTGCACAGACTATTACGAATTTTAACACTCGTTTTAGGTAGCTGATTTGTAGTTGAAGTATTTTTGGTAGATTCGCATCAACATTTCGCTATTCAGTTACTGTCAGTCTATTTTAATATTTTCTTTTTTCTTCGTCATGTCTCCGATTCAACACTATTACATCAGTTTCCTATACATATACAACAAAATAAAAAGTTCATATTGTTTATTGCTTAGTTTTGGATAACACTATAATTTTTAAGTCATAACAAATAATTTATCTGTGTAAGAAAAAAGAACGATATAGAAGGAATGAACAACAGCATATGATATGACATTGAACGTTTACGTAGTAGTGCATACAGAACGTTTGAGGATAATTAGTAAGAACTGGGATTTTAATTTCGATAGTTTTGGGTTAGAAAAATGTAGACCTTAAATATCTCTCCATAGCAACAGTCTAGCACGATATAGATTAATTCAAATTTCGAACTATGATTGCTATGATATTTTTGAACTTGTTTGATAAAAAGTCAATAACTAACCTCATCTGCCGTTGCCACAAATCTTGTAGTAATATTTGTCACTCCTATCTCTCCATTACTATTTTCAAATACCACATGTTTATCAATGTTTTTTTGTGAACGAAAATCAGTATTTTCTTTATTGAATAAATCATAAATATTTTCATTATAAATCTGTTTCAAAAAACAAAACAATGAAGATAAAAATGATCAAAACTGTATGGATACTTACTTCAATAAATTGACATGAAACAATACATTTCGGTATAGAAATACCTTTTGATTCAACGTTACGTTCATAACTAGCACATCTTTGAAATATATGTATTATGGCACGAGGTAAGATACCTTCTTCCGAAGGATTCATATATTCAATTCCACTACCCATAGTAAACGTTTTTCTGAATAAATCAAAAGAAAACTTATAGGAACTTTACTTCCTTTATGTAATACCCTGAGCCAGTTTGACCATAGGCAAGTATTGATGCACTATAACCTTGAAAACATCCTTCAATCATATCATATACACATTCACGATAGATATCTTCTTGGTTTGTTTCCGGTAAAAAAACATGATCGAATGTAAAAGCTGTACTATTAGCTAAAATAATTTCATTTGTTGCTCGTTGAACATCAACACATGTTTGACATAAATCTTGTTTTTCATTATTTGATAATGGACGAATACTAAGACGAAATAGTATTTTTTTAGTGTTACTTGATGAGTAATTATGTCGTTAGATATAAGAATTTCTTACCGAACAGCAGCTTTAACACAACTGGCAATTTCTTTATTTGAATTTGCCAATTCCATTTTATCGGATGCTGGAATAAATACATGGATTTACAGGCAGTTAGGAGAAGAAAACGATTTCGAGAGACAAAGAACTTCATAAAAACAAAGAATTCTATTTATACGCGCTAAATTCATATGTACTAGTCTTAAATAGTTATCTGTTATTTAATGAAATTCATTAATATTTATTAAAAATTTTCAAAGATCTGATTTTGAAAAATCTTTCTTTTTGGCTTACACTTATGGTAGATGTCGCTATCGAGATATATCAGATCGTTCAAATATTTTATTTTAAGAAAGAGTTTTATTTATTTTAATATCAGAAACATCATTATTTAATAAAATAATATACTTTTTTTTTTAGAGAAAACATTCATAGGTTAATCTATTTTACCAATAAATTTATGCGTGAGAACAAAACAAAAAATGACGCGAGGAATTAGTTATTCTTTTTTTCTTTCCTTTGATTACACTATTGTTGAGAAATAGTAGCACGACAGTGCAATTTACTTGATCATACCTTATAGATAGAAAATTTTTAAAGAAGAATTAACACAAACATTTACAATGGATAGTGACCAAGAGTCAGCAGAAGTAAAATAAATTTGTATTATCTACATTGACGCAGTATAGTTCGGTGTTTTTTTTTAATTTTTTTTAGTGTCCGTTATGTTTGGAGGTACTCGAAGCTGATGATTTGACCTTTTTTCCATGTACATGCTGCTATCAGGTACAAAACACTTCGAAAGAAATCATACATAATCGAATTCAAATGTTTTAGATTTGCCGATTTTGCTGGCATCGTATTCGAACAGACGAAAATGGTTTATGTCCAGCATGCCGAAAAGTAAGATAAACTATTATGAGTCATGTTTTAGAACGAAAAAATATTGTATTGTCAGATAATCCATCAAAACAAAACAAAACAGATTCTGATTAGTGGAAAATATGAAAAAATTTATGAAAATAAGTCTAACTTTATTGCATGTTCTATATCATTATTGGTTGAAATGAGACTGCGATATTTTAAAAAAGATGTTTTCAATTAAAAATACATATTAAACTATGAATAACTTTTTTTTCCAATGATACACTATTTACTAGTCAGACATAACTTAGTTATTTATCAAAACAGCAGTAGTTCAGTAATGGTGTATAATATTGATAGCGTAATTGCCACTATTTCTACATTATCATATGGTGATTTTATTCAATGGTAGTAAAATATTTTATCTATCTTATGTTTTCATTAATGATAATTTGATTAACTTGACAGAGAATCATACAAGTGTGAATTTCAAATCAAATTGGTTCGAAAATCATATTGACTCGACCGTTATTTTACATTGTTTTCATTATAGCATTTTGGTGCGATGAAATAATCTTAACTCTGTAAATAATGTTCATTTCTAATCAATTAGAAAATTAAATCTATGGTTTCATAAAAGAACAATAGTATATTCGCTACTCTGTTTTATTTTCGACTCCTAGAAATTGCTTTTTTTTGTCTACTGATCATTCATATTTATTGTTAAAAAAAAATCTACTAAACTATTTCAACTTTTTTCAGCCATACAGTGAAAATCCGGCACAATTTAAACCGTTGACTGATGAAGAGTAATTATTGATAAAAATTTCAATTTTTTTCTTAAATTCTCATGATAATTGTTTTTCTTTGCCTAGAATTCAACAAGTAAAACGTGATAGAAAACTAAAAGAATCAAATAAAAAGCCAAAGATAACCGAAAGTCGGAAACACTTAGCCAATCTACGGTAGATCAATTTGTTTCATTGTATTTTTTCTATTTGATACGCTTTTTTTTCTAGAGTTGTTCAACGTAACCTTGTATTTGTTAATGGACTTCCATCACGTTTAGCTGATACAGAATTATTGAGACGAAATGATCATTTTGGTAAATATGGTAAAATAGTCAAATTAGTTACATCACCGGCACACAATGGACAATTAAATTCTATATGTGTATACATAACATATTCTCGTTCGGACGAAGCTTTACGTGCTATACAATCTCTATGTAACTATCATGTTGATGGTAGAACATTGAAAGCTACATTGGGTACTACAAAATATTGCAGTCGATATTTAAAAGGTGCGACATGTCAAAAAGCTGATTGCTTATACTTGCATGAGCTAGGCGATCCTTTAGCCAGTTTTACTAAAGAACAAATGCAACAAGGGTAAATCAAATTAAAAAAAGACTTGATATGAATAGAAACCGTTTTATTTTTTCTATTTAGTCTTCATCTTGAATATGAACGAAAACTTATGGAACAGTACACAAATAAAGCATTATCAGATACACCAAAAACTGGACGAACGGCAGTCGATGGGTAGGATTTTTAGCTTCTCATTTTGAATTATGATTAACTTTGTTTTTTACCTTTTGATGATAGAACTAGAAATGAATCAGCATCATCACAAAAACGAAAAGGACCAGCACCATTATTGACAACGACAAATGATTCCAATGCATCGATATCAAATACAATCAATGGACATTCTGATTTAGAATCAGGAGATGAAACAATTAATAACAATATCATTAGTACAACATCAAATCATCATACAATCAATGGATATCATAATGATACATTTACTAGGTAAATACTCAATATATGGTTTGATGAATGAGATCGGAGTTATACAAGAGAACAAAATCACAAGGCAGTATCGATCCGAGTTAAAATTAAACTATTTTTGGATTGAATACGAACACTAGAAAAGATACAGTGTATTGCCAGAGTCGTATTGCTACTATTTCATAAGTATCATTGATAATTCACAATGATCAAGTTTGTTAGACTAAGCAATAAAGCGAACAGAAAAGAACTTATGTAATATTAAGAGTTCAATGAATAAATTATGGTAACTTTCTCGTTTTCTGCTTTGATTATAAAAGCAAATCTTGTCTTTTTTAAAATAAGCTAGATGGTAGAGATTATTATCTGCTGTTATCTTGTCTTGGATTTTGCATTCTTGTGTGAAAGAACTTTCTCGTTTTTTTCTCAATAGTACAACTACTATGAATGTTGATACTTTAAATGGTGATTCTGACATATCATCAACATCATCTCAAACGTCATCTGAACATGATCCATCTCTACGATCGCAAATGCACACATATAATTTATCATTATTAACTAATTGGCCGGACGAATCAGGAAATTTTTATCCTACGAATACTAATACTAATAATCTCGCATCTTCATCATCTCAACTGATAAATAAATCATCTGTTTCAAATATATCCAACCCAGCAAAAGATGTTCAATCAAATGAAACTACAATTACTAATACAGTGAATGGTTTTGATCAAATACCAGAATATAAACTATTTAGTTCAAATGGCTTATCTATACATTCGATATTATTTGGTAAAAATGAACATACTCAACAGTCACATCGACCAGTTATAAATGGGATTGAACATGATTTAAGAGTAATTGAAAAAAGATTACTAGGTAAACTAAAATATGTGGGACATAGGAATAGTAGAGGCGTGTGTAAATTAATTCCTCATAAGAAAATTATCGATCTATGTGATCTAATTTTAATAACAATATTGTATTTGAATCCTTTGATTAATACTATAAAGAGAAGCTTTCGTTAAGATTTTCCCGTAATGAGATGTAACTGGGATATTAAATGAAATAATTCCTCAAATATTTGTTCTCTTCGAATGACTTACTATCAATGCGTATTAGAGTGTAAAAAGTACTGATATGAGTGTAACTTAGGATACGTATAGAAACAAGTGCATCAACTTTTTACCTAAGGGAAATTCACTGAGTTTAATGCATATATGAATGTGAAGTATTCAACCGTATCAAACAAGATATCAGAGCTTAAAGCGATTCTACATCGTTGAATTGACTTTTCAAATTGTTCATAAGTTCTTTGGATAATGAAGACTATTAGACAAATGTTGAATAAATGAATTTAATTGACTCAATCAGTGTGTAGTTTCAGTTTACTGACTACGAACTCGATGTAGTCAGTTAAATGTGTGTCGAAAACTCATAGCTATCATTGACAATAATGGCTATACATCTTAGTTATGAACAATTAGAATAATAATTTAAAATAATTCAATCGACTGAAGAGTTGATGAACTCTTTTTAAATTTCTTATTCGTTCTATCGATTTCTCTGTCTGGCATGAACTAATATATTTAGGCAGATTACTAATACTATATTAGAATCATTATAAGGTAATCAAAATTACAAAGGTAAGAACCAGATAGAGAACAAATAGCTAATTAGACATAAAAAGCATCGATATTAAAAATATTGAGATATCTGGAAAAAAATAACACCAACATTTCACATCACTTTGTTATATATAGATCGTGAAAATATTTATTTTTAAAGAAGCTCTTTTACTGCAGGTAACTAATGTTTAGTGTGAGTAATATCTTTAAGATGAGATACAGTCTCTTTTAGTGTCCATGATATGTTCTGAAAGTGCATGAGTACTTCGCAGTAGAATGTATAGAGCAATAGACAATAGAAAAAGTACATCAAGAGCAGTGAACGTACACATGATAGATTGCTAGCATATATCGTAATGAGCAAGTGTGATTGCATTTTAATTCATTATTATAATAGTAAAGTTAATGAATGCTTCTATAGAACATAATTTTTAATATCAGACCATTTAAACACAAATTTTCTTTACACTTGTGATACAGAATTAAAATATCTACGGTATTACTTTTCGTTCATTTTGAGTGCATTATTTTCATCGAAGTCCTTTTTTTATTCGTTTTAGAAAGTAGTCTTGATAACACTTCATATACTCAGACACAAGAAAATGATGAACTCGGTAAATAAATATTTTTTTCTATAATCGACTGAAAATAATTCATTTCAACTTTAGGTTTCGATCCATGTAGTTTATTTATGTCTGCGCTTGCATCTGATATCGAAGATGAAAGACGACCACTATCATCACAAACATCTGTGTCATATCGTCCAACATCAAATTCATATGGATTTCCATCAAATCAATTCATTTCAACGACCAATAATTCATCTCAAGGACAGATGAATTCATCTTGGATGATGCAACAACACCCACAGCAACAGCAGCAGCAACAACAACAACAGTATCATCATTATCAAGAACCACCAACGACACCACAAAAACAACAAAGATATCCACTTCCATTTAGTAAATATTTATCTTCCTTGAAATGAGAATTATGATTACCATTAAAAAGTACTTGATTCTTTTTATCAATAAGAAAAATCAATATCCTTTCTTATATTAAACCAATCAACAGTACGCATCTCAGTCAAAATCTTATCCGCTCTTTTGAATTCTATCGATTCCGTGATTATGAATAGTTGTTAAGTTTTTCCAAATCAATTTAGATGGATCATCGCCTAGGCAGATTTGGAGTGGGAATCAACAACAGCAACAGCAATCACTACAATACGGATCACAGATTTCGAATCAAATCCAACAGCAACGACTTCCACATCGACAGCCATCACCATCACCATCACCACAATTTTCACAAGCAATAAATAACACTTATTCTTCTAATAGTACTCTGATGACAAATAATGGTAAGAAAAACAAAGAGATATCTTATTGATTCCATGTTTTTCCTCACTAGTACCATCAAATGATCGATGGATAAATTTACCTTGGACAGATCCGGCTATTATATCGCTTGGTAATAAACTTGAAACTCCATTATCACAATGGTCTACACCAATGCAATCCCAGGGGCTTTCTGGACTAACCTCAGGAAATAATCTCATGGCAAATTCTCTTTGGTCACAGCAACAGAGTCAAACACATATGCTAACAAATGGAACCTTTTTGCCATATTCAACAACATCAGGTGTTGATGATGGAAATCTTTCGTAAAATTAAACAGTTGATCACATGCATATATAAACAAAAATAAAAGAGAAGTCTTATTTTTCTCTCTATCTATTAGCTCCGTAGCCGGCTGATGGCCTGTTCGTGTCTTCTTTCTTCTATCTTGTACTCCTTTTATGTCCATGATAATGATTCTTTTCTTTTGTTTGTGTGTTTGTTTGTTTTCTCTATCACTTGTTGTCGTTTATCATATATATATACATACATACATACAAATTATTTATATTGATAATTTATTCATAGTAGTACGGAGAAAAAAAGAATCAGAATGATATTCAGAACTTAAATGAGAATTATATTCATACGACAATAAAAACTAACAATGACAATCTTATATCCGGATTACATCAAACGTTATAAATAACAATAGATCTTTTTTCGTTTGTTTATTGTCAACAAGTTTGTTTTTGTTTTTCATTTACCAACTCGTTTCCTTGTTATCTTTGCGAGTTTCTTTATTCTTGCTTGTTTTTCATTTTCTTTTTTTCGTATATGTGTCTCGATTGACTTCCAAAGAGATGAACACAAATTATCGCATATATCCAAATAGATAAACAAAATAATATATGCCGGTAAACAAAATCAAAATTTTATTTTCTTACAACACGTTCATTGTATTCTCCGTGCGAAGTATATTTGTCGTCGCATGACAATTCAATATAAATATTAGATCTGAAGATATTCGGTCAAAAACAAAAATGAATGTATTGAAAATAAAATGTCGTTATTCTCAAATATTTGATAGTACAAGCATAGAAATCGAATTCATTATTACATATAAACTTGAGTGACTCATCAAAATAATATAATGAATCATACAACAGAGAATCCGTAGATTTCATTTTATGTGATATCATTTCGGCTTCTTTTATATCCAGATATAAAGAAAATGGATAGTTTTTAATGATTATCTCAACGGTAACATCGAAAATACGTTGTAAGGCCGTTTAAAATTTGCATGGAACTTTATTTTGTAACGATTCACTTTTGGTAAAATATGTACCGGAGCAAGATGGCTACCAGTTAATAATGATTAGCTTAAGTCTTGCTGCTCGAATAAAAAAGTTCTCCTAAGAATATTGTACATAATCAGTTTCTTGTTATATCATGTGATTGATGTAACCTTTCTTACTCAATCAGTTATGACAATTTTGATAGTAAACACCGTAGACTAGATATCAACAGGTAGCTATCATAGCTTCCTTACGAACTAAAATATTTTATTTTTCATCGAGCATATTATAACTTAACCATTGGGAAGAAGTTTTTGAAAAATTAAAAAAAGCATTAAAACGAAGCAATGTTTTCCCATTTGTATATTTGCTGCTTATTTCAATAACTCACGTCAGTGAGATGTCGCTAAAAATTGAGGAAATTTTCTGTGGTAGTGAGAGACAGGGGAATGTCATGGAAAAAGAATTTTGAAAATCCACCGTCGGAAACAGAAGTTAGAGAAAAAGTCAATTGTACAAATAAGTTGCTTTTCACTCATTCATAAACAACTGTATCAAATACAAACATAATTATTTTTTAATCAGATATATAAATTGAGTACTTAATGTAAACTAACTTTCGAAGATATTATTTATCCACAGACCATGACAGAAGTCATTGGCACACGATCAACGTTCATGCATCAACAATATTTTCTTAGTGAAACATGAGTTTTTCTCTTGACGACACTGATCTATACATTAAATATAGCGATAAATGTGAAGATCGAGATAAGATCGTGCCATTATTTTGAAGCACTACCCAGAAATATATCCTAGAATAAACTCATCTCTTGATTACTACAGACAACAGGTATTAAGTGGTATTTAAAATTTGGCTTCTAACGGAATGATACTAAATTCATTAAACAACTAGAAGAAAATAATCGATTTTTGTCATTTTTTCTCAAAGTTTCAAGGAACTCTTCGAAATGAACATCCAAAACTATACTCTAATGCCATCTATAATATGAAGTCTTTATCAATAAGAAAGTGAAATAAAAAAACTCATTAAAATTCTTGCAAAATGTCATCAACATAGGCTAATAAAAAAAAATAGTGGGATAAGAATAGATCTTGCTGACAATTTACAAATCAAAGCTAAAATATTGTAGCTATCATTTTTCGTCCACCTTCGTCTCTGTTTTAATAGTTATGATCATGTGATAAAGCAAGAATTTGACAACGAATGAACAAACGAGCGATGAAAACAAATAATGAAGATTACATGTATGATATTAAAATAATTAATGTTTCATGTCTTTTTTCCCATTCTGTCGGTATGTTCTAAACTTGGTGATTGCATAATTCTTCCTTACTTAGCAAATTTTTTTTGTTTCTTTTCTTTTCCTGTTTGTTTTACAATCATGCCTTTTACTGTGGTTTGCTTTGTAAAACGATTGCTTCATGTTGTTTTCGCCTTTCGAAAGAGTTGATTTTTGAAACGTTTACTAATGAAAATTGTTCGTCTTTAGTGTTGGAATCGAAATTGGTCATTAACGTTTTAAATAAGGTAAGCACAAAAGACTAAGCCATCTTTTAATTGAAATTCATTTTTGATAGATACTCTAAATAAATACATGACTCATTTGATGGCTACGAAAAGTGATATTGATAAGGTAGTTTTGTTTTTGCCTGAGGTGAAAAAAGAATTAGACAATTGTCTATACATATATTTATTTCCTGGATATCTATGTATACAGTTGATGATGCTACTATGTTGTAGATAATTGTGGTAATGGTTTCTATCGATGAAAAGTATACAAGTATAAGCTAAAGAGAAGGAGATATTATTTACATTGTTGTCTGACTGTAACAGCGAGAGAGACGACACAGAAGAAGAACAATAGATAGACAATGATAAGATGATTGAACTAGCCGTGTCACTTAGGTACATCTTTTTCTAATCAGGGTGTACGCATATGTTCTGTTGATTTTAAGCTAAATCTGGCTGTTACCTTTTGCTTTTGTCACACGTTATAGACGATTGCTGATTCAAATTTTTAAAATTTCTTTTATTTTTGAATGTAAATTTCATTATGATATTTAAAATAATAGCATTTTATCTTGTTATAAAAGAAATAATGGAATCCTAATGAACTATTTGAAGGGCACAGATAGAATATTTTTTTCTCTTCAATACAAACTATTTATGAGTGGTGTCCCATCTTGTGTTGTTGTTTTAGAACAGTCGTAGAATCGAATATATATATATATATATATCCATATGTGTTAGTATGAAGTTTTTCATAAAATATAATTATATACCCTAACACATGCAAGGTTTCGATTGCAATATTTTTTTTACAGTTAAAGTTCATATGATTTATATTTTAATACATATTTAGGGTTTCATTCGTTGACTCTAATTGAAAAATGCCTAGATGTTGTTTCTTCAAAAAGTTCTCAAATAATACTTTATAATAACGAACGACCTCTGAAATAACTAGTCATTTGTTTTTCGACTATATAACTATCAAAAATTAATGTTTATTAACATAGTCTCAGTTAGAATACACTAATAGTATGTATCTATCTCATTAGACCTTCTATTGCTAATGATGATGGAATTGATTCTATCACGAGGCTAGATTTTTAACGAACCAATCGACAAATCATTTCAAAATCGTCACTCGTATCAATTTTATCTTTCGTTGTTTTTATCTATCAAGTTCATATGATAGATTCAAATGAAAGCTTACCATTTTAGTAGAAGTAGAGAATGAATCGTTAATTTATAAAATTGAAAGAACGATACTAATTAGCTACAAGTAAGATTAGTTTTTAGTGAAAATGAGAAATAAATTTGCGTTGAGCTATAGACACAGAGNATATTTTCTATTCAACATATATTTTATCATTGATATGAAATAGATCGAGATTGTCATCTTTATGAAATAATTTTCATGGAATAAAAATAAGTTTTGTATTTCTTTTTTTTTTATCTTAAAGATACTCATTCAGACTTTCTTTTTTTTTGTTTTTCTATCATATTTTTGAGTACTAGTGTCAGTATTACATTTTCGTAGAGCTGCCTACGCTTAGTAACACATGTGTCCAACATCATTCTACTCAACATTCCATATATGCTTTCTTTTGTATCTCATTTCCACTCTTACATATAAATAAAGTGCATCATATTTAATTCATAGAAAAAAAAGTAGGTACTCGTCTTCATCCCAATATATTTTGAGTCAGAATTCAATCGAAATAAGCAGAATGTTTAAAGGTTGTTTTTCTTCTACACCTTCTCCTCTTTTATTGACACAACATTCTTCGTAAAATATTGATGTTTCATTTTGAATAATAACTTCCAATTAAATGAAAACAAACAATATAAAAATAGTTTTTTAGCACAAATTTTCGCTTGAGTACTAACACTTTTTATCTTAAGGTCACAATATATGTATATATAATAGTTATTGTAGTTTCTCTATTTAAAGTCTTACTTCAATTCTTATTTGATGACGAAATTTATTTTGCTGCTATATACATACTAGGTCGAGGAAAAGTTCGTGCGCCGTGTTAAAATACCCTCCTCACCATACGTCGCAGCGCTTGTCAGGATTTCAGCGAAAGAATTATTTGCAAAGGACGTCCCCGTCGGGATTTATCAGGACATTGCGATGTATGCTCCTCACTCTTAATATGTGAATACGGTGCACGAACTTTTTCCTCAACCTTATATATATATTTCGTTCTCAATCTTTCTATTAGATATTTATAAAGAAAAACAGAACTCAGAAGCATAATGCCACGAAAAAGTACTATGCGTGATAATGTGAACGTTGTTCGATCTCGATTACCACATTTATCTGATCTTTCGCGTGAGAAAATTGAATTAGTTTTACTTTACTATGAATCAAGTATCGACGAAACCGTTGAAGCATTTAAAAGAGGTATGGTTAAATGGTTTTGTTATTTTACTTTGGAAAATTTTATTATTTATTTTCAGATGGTGCTATTGAAGCTCTCAATGGTTGGACTGAAATGAGTAATGGTCGAGGAACTGTAAGTTTTTTCGTTTATTTGAAAATAAAATAAAATAAAATATAATAATTGAAATTTACTTTCGAAGGCTTCATCGAAACGGACAAATAATAAAGGTGATAATAGAAATAGCAATCCTTCGACATTACCTACAAATTCATCAGTGAAAAAACCACCGTCCAACGGAATTTTACGACCATCACAACGTGTTTCAAATCTTTTTCAAACATTTGCAGAAGGTGGTACACCGACTATTGTAACTACTAATGGTAGATAAATTTCGATAATTAGAAAAGTCATTTTTTATTGAAACTTTTTTTTATCTAAGGCAGTATCACTACGTCTAATACAGCTGCTTGTTCACCATTACCAACATCTTTTAGTGAACAAAGTGATAACAATCATGGTTAAAAAAAACAATCTTTTTTCCCGTATAAATATAAAAGTTTTTCTTTTTCTAGATTTAACAACCAATCATGTAGCTATACACGATGAAGTGATTGAGCAACAAAACTCATCTCAATTACAAACTCGAAAACATATTCAAGATCGTCATGATTCAATTTCATCAATAAAACATCACCATGAACCATCAACAAATGGCAATAATCGCCAAACAACAACAACAATACAGTTTTCTAATAATAAAAAAAGTAAAATCAATAGAAACCTTTTCAAAAACGATCACTTCCCATATTTTGAGTTTAGAGTAAAAAATAATTTAAGACAAGATTGAAATTAAGAGAAGGATATTCGCATTAATAGAGATATGAGACTATATAGAGTATTATATGACTATTAGGGTATAGTCATGTGCTTTCATAACAAGATTTTATTCTAAATTAATATTTCAACAAAGAATTTGACATCTCTGAATACTTCTATACGTTAATATATGAGTTTTCTTTATATTTTAGTGCTTACAAAATCAGCCAAAGATCTTCAACGACAAACATCAACATTAACAAACGTTGAAATACTATTTGATAATGATATAAAATCATCCATAAAACATATTGATGATGTCTTTAAACAGATTACTGAAATCATCAAACAACGTGAAATTGAACTTTACTTAGAGATGGATAAAGTTAAAGAACAAGGCTTAAATATTATACATAATCGACAAAAACGTGCTGTTGAATTACGTCAATCTATTGATCGTTGTGATCGTCTTGAACCAGTTGAAATAGATAATCTTCGTCATGATATTAAACAGTTTGTTACTGATCGTCGATATGAACTTGGCGAAGAATTAACAACGTCTCATCGTTTTGAATATGATCAAAAATTGATTGAGTTATTAAAAAATTTTGGTCACATTTTACCAATTGGTCGAACACATTCAACATCATCTGCATTGCCTGAAACAAATCCAACTACAATATCGCATGGAACTTCAGAAAAATTACAGATATCAATGATAAGTAATCCAATATCATCAGTATCATCTTCATTAAACGAAGTTGGTGTTATAATTAAGCAAGAAGAACCAAAACCACAACGAATTAATAATAATCAACGATCGAATGATTATAATACCGATGATAATCATCAATATTGTGATTCTTCACAACAAAACAAGGGTTATTTTCAATATTATGATGAAACAAATAATTATCAAAGTAAATATTTTTGAAAGAGAATCTAGTTTTGAGAACTTTAATTGTTTTTGCTCTATTAGATGGTTACCGTCATCGAACACAACAATATTCTCAAGGTAATTTTCAACATCCACGTCCAACACTTAATTATCACAATGATAACAATCGTCGTACTGAACCAAAGCCAATCAATAATCGTGTAGATTTATCAAATAACAGTAAAACAACAAATACATATCGTCGTCCAAGACTATCACCGCATCTTTCTCAACCAGCGGTTCCAGTACAAACTTAGAATTTGTTCATAAAATTGTTAGATTTAAGGTGAAAAAAAAGATCCATATGGATGAGCAATTTAATTCTTGACTGAAAACTTTTTTTTCATTCGTTTTCGACATATTTTATTCTTCTTATCACTATGTCGATTACAACAAAAAAGATTAGGAAAAAAAAGTATTTATTTATTTATAAACTTCACAGATAGTTATACTACTACTCTAGAATGATGATTTCATTTTTATTTATTAATTTTGGTGCTTCTGTTTTATTCTTGATGTGAAAGAACGTTTATGAAGTTACTTGTTTTTATTTAAGTGGGATTTTCGTTTACTTTCTTTTCTATTTTTTAATTTTGATTCTTTTCTTTTTCTCTACTGTTACTGTGAACGGCAAAATCATTTTTATCATGTATCCTATCATATAATTTTTGATGTTATTCTGTTTGTAAAACTTGTGCACGAGTTCGGCATTGATACAAGAAGAAAAAGAAAATAATACTGGTGTTTTAGAAGAAAAAAGAAGATTGCACGAAAAATCATGTCTTTTTGAATCGATAATGCTCCTCTCAAAGAATTTAGCTTTGATTATGAATAAATTGATAAATAGATCAGTGATATTTTTCTATAACAATATTTAAGAAAATCATGCCATAGTGTGAATCTTATAATGACTTACTGATTTATTACCATTGGCATTGGCATATACTCACACACCCAAATCTATGCACCATAATCTATTCAATTATGTAAAAAAGGAAATCCAGCTTGTTCATAACTATTTATCCTTCAGATTGCAGTATTCTTTATGTGGAGCAATATTACAGTGACTGTCAATGGATATTCATACTGTTTTATCTTTGTTTTTCACTATGAACATCTTCGTAATGAAGCATAGTAGAAATCTTTACTTTTTACTTCAAATTCACACCCACCTACCCGAAAAAGCGCAGTGCACTATCACAGCCAGAAAAGTCAGGCCTATTTCAACATGAGTAAAACATGAGATATGCAGAGAGTAAAAGACAAAAACAAAGAAATTTACAAGTAATTTGTGAGGATGTAGATGAGTGCTTTCCATATTCTGATTCTGAGTGATGTGCTAATGCTGACCCAAAATCTTTGTCTAAGGATTCCGATAAAAAGAATGTTACCATTTGATAAAGAATGAAATTCTGTCTAACACCCTCAGTTAGATACCCAACACAAATTTAGTTAAATCATCTTTTTTAGGAAAACTTGCGTCTCCATCTCAGCAACCATCTTGTCAACTCCAATACGATCTACTACTCATACTAAATCATTTTGACTAATTTAAACGTCATTAACGTCGAACAGTTTCTCAACAAAGAAGAGAATTTTCAGCATCTCTTTCTTTCGCAAATGTGTTTGACTGTATACGTTATGTATGAGCAGTGATTGAAATATTTTTTTTGTAAAGTCGAATACTTAAATTGCTTTTAAGTATTAGCTGCATACTTGCTTTCAAAATACTGAACTCACTCTTCGAATAATCTGTGCACAGGCTGAAGGCTGTTCAGATCCAGAAGCACGTTTGTTGGATCTGTCTGTTTTTATATTTTGATGAAATAAATTTTCTGACAGCTTCAATTTTCATTTTATTAAAAATGAAGATAGGAAGTAATAATAAAACCAAATGTTGACTCTCGTAGGCATTCGAACAAGAAGTCTTTCAAAAAGTGAATTTGGTTTCGCACGATGAATTTTTAAAGTGTTACAAAGATATTGAAGGTTAAATTTACTCTGGGCCATCCGATAGATTTTAAGCTTGTTGATATTGCAGTCCAACGAATTCAAATTGATACCGATTGTTAAAAGACTCGAAAAAATATCAGCTAGCATACCGAACTCTCATTGCAATGACATAAACTATTCTTGATTGAAAAATATATATTCGTCTCTAATCTTATATGGCTACTTTACATCTCATGAAAAAAGATGAGACAACATAAAAACATGTTTACAATTCTTTTCAATATTCTATCTAAAAGTTATCTGTATCTGCTACGTTTCTCAGACCCCAAACACACCAAAAATTCGTCAGAATTAATTTTGTTTTAATTCAACAAGCGTCCACACCAAGCAATTAATCCACCAATCAGAGTATGAAGCAGGCCTCTTTCATGTATGCATAGTGCATAGTAAAAATTATTAATGCATGAGAAGTGTTGCTAACGTACGTGTGCGCTTACTAACACATCATTCTCAAAAGCATTGTTAATAAATTAAAGAAATAAAATCTATTTTAAAATAGATTATTAGATCAAGAACAAGTTATTACATTACGAAACATAAACAAAAAATTTATCATGTATTCCCTTTTTATTAAAAAACTTTTAGAACTATTGAAAAACAGAGAAAAGATACTTACGAAGCAAAACTATAGCAAAACAAATTATAAAGCATTCACTAGAAAAAGATTCGTGAGTATCACGCTAGGAAAAACGTAGNNCCCCCCCCCCCCCCACTTTTTTCCTTTCGGCACATCCCTGGTTGTAGAAGGCGCCACATTTTTATTTCTATTGGTGAAACGAAATCATATCTGATTGGTGCATTAACGTTAATTCGTCTCGAAAAGATAACTAATTCTGTTTTAACGTTTCTAGCGACCTCATTGGTTTATTCGATTTTAAATTTTTTGGTGTGTTTTGGGTCTCAGAATGGAAAAATCCACCAATCACATGTAATGTATGATGACTCATCAGCGCTTGCACGATGTCATAGTGAAAAAGAAAAAAAAGAATGTATATCATACATCGAAATGAGAAACAAGTAAATTATAAAGCAAGAATGGCATTCTGTTTACTTTGAAACATAGGCCAAAAAGATCTTTGAATTCATTTCAATGAAAAAAGCTTAAGCGTAAAATATTGTTTGTACTTTTAGATCAATGGTTGAAAACGAACTGAAATTATATTATGTAAATAAAAAAAAGATCCCATTTGTTTTGTATCATGGCTTCTTATTCAAATGATGTCTTATCAAAACTTCCAAAGTAGATATTGTTAGTATGAAAATTTATAATTTTTCTCGTATAATAGAAATCTATTGTACAAAAATATTGATCGTAATCAATGGCCAATAGTTTATTCGTCGAATTACAATATTGATTTTCTCTATTTGAAAAAACTTGATCCATTTGATTTCTCAAAATGAGAATCAATCATCAATTTTCTTCGACGTATTTACTCACATTTAATATAATTTATCACATATTTCTTTCGTATATTTAGAAGTAAAAATGATTATAGATGAAACAATAGTAGATACAAACGAAGCAACGAGAGAAGACCTCCTTAAAGTACATACAAAACGTTATTTATCAAGCATTAAATGGAGTATAGCAGTCGCACGTGTTCTTGAAATACCACCAGTAGCTCTCTTACCTAACTTTATTGTTCAATTGCGTGTTCTGAAACCATTACGATACCAAACTGGTGCAACTATGCTTGTAAATAATTGTTTTTTTTTGTTTTGAAAATTCATGTTTATGTCACTTGCTATTATGTAACGCAGGAGAATTAGCATTAGAAAGAGGTTGGGCAATCAATGTCGGTGGTGGTTTTCATCATTGTTCATCGGACAGTGGTGGCGGTTTTTGTGCTTATGCTGATTTAACATTACTTATTATCAATCTTTTTACTTATTTTTCTGATCGAATCAAGAAAGTTCTCATCGTTGACTTGGATGCACATCAAGTACGAGGAGTTTTTCCTAAGTAAAACTTGAACTTGAAGATAAATTTGTTTTATTTAGGGTAATGGACATGAACGTGATTTTATGCACGATGATAGAGTATCTATAATGGACATGTACAATCGTCATATCTACCCTCGTGATCATCTTGCTAAAAATGCTATTCAATGTAAAATTGAATTAGACAATCAAACAGACGATAAAGCGTATCTTCGTTTATTACATAACAATCTTAAAAATTCTTTAAATGAATTTCAACCTGATTTTGTTGTTTATAATGCTGGGACAGATATACTTCAAGGAGATCCACTTGGAAATCTTGATATTACACCACAAGTATATTTTATGTTCTATATCAATAGAAATTAAAAAGAAATTGTTGAATTTATTTAGGGTGTAATCATTCGTGATGAAATCGTTCTGTCAAAATGTATTCGAGAAAAACATATTCCAATTGTCATGTGTACTTCCGGTGGTTATCAAAGAACAAATGCTCGAGTTATAGCAGATTCTATTTTAAATTTGTATACTAAAAAGTTAATCTCGTGTGAATCAATCTAAATTTTTATATTAATTTTCGTTTTTCATTATTTTGATAATAAAATAGCCTCAAAATTCTTTTTTTAGATGACATCCTCATTGTCTGTGACAGGATATGAAGAATTTAAAAATATACTAAATAATTATGGAAAAGATAAACGGATTTTTCTGTTATTTTCTGGTTCAAAAGATGATCAAGGAAACAGTTGGTAAATGTATTCAATCGAATTTAAAAATCCATATTATTTTCGTTTATCTAGGTGCCCAGATTGTGTTGCAGCAGAAAATCCAGTATATGAAACGGTCAAATCATCATTACCATCGAATGGAGTATTTATTGAATGCTCAGTTGGCGATCGAGCAAGGTATAATAGTGAAAAAAAGTCGTTTCATGAAAAATTTAGAAAAAAGACTTTTGAGATCTTTTTGTAAATCTTTTCATTGCGTTTGGCATAATACTGAGTTTTTACAATGCGATAAACTCTAAATAATGGCTAATTTCTGTTTATCTGTAGTTGGAAGAGTCCGAAAAGTCCATTTCGAACAGATTCACAACTTCGACTAACAAATATTCCAACTTTACTTGAATGGCGAACGGTAAGAAACAAATAATTATATTTACATAAATTTTTGATTTTTCTCTAGGCTAAACGACTTACTGAAAGTCAATTACTCGATATAGAAATGATCAAGATACTTTTTGAAGAAGATTGAATATAATATCTTCTTTAATGTTCAATAATGATTTCTACCAATATACATCTTGACTGTCTTTTTGCATCTGTGATTTTTCTTCCGTAAGAAACAGCTGTAATCAATAAAAAAATATTATATGATTCTACTAGATTCATCAGACGAACTATTTTGCTCGTGTTGTTCGAGAGATACACGTTGATAGAAAGAAAAATCTTCAAGACTATAAAAATTTGACTTTGAATGTGATTAAGAAGCAAACTTCTGAAAATAACTTGTCCAATTATCTTTGGTTTCTTTCAACTTTGCGAACTGATAGAGTGACTTTTCTTGAAAGCATGTCGACCTACTCGTTATTATATATGGATTCGGATTAATCGATGCATCGATTAATACCAATTCTCTGATGGATTATCACAGCTTTTGACAGAGCTTTTACTACTGCTTCAATCAAGTTATTTTTCATCTTTTGATATAGATGCATTCGTTGTGACCTGTTAAGTAGAATGACGCCTTCTGGTATTTCAATACGATTTGTGATTATAGCTAAAAAAATATAAAATATATGAAAGAAGAAATTTAAACACGGGTAATTTGATTTTTACCATCCAAATAAAAGATGGAATTGGAAAACTTTCAAAACGACTCGAAGTTAGGCTGACCATTATAAAATTCCATTGAATGGTGTTTCTGGTGAGCAAAAGACTAATTTTCAAAGATTTCATACTCGAAAATTTGTAAGAAACGTAAGTCAACTAACTAATGTGAACGAGTTCTTTTCTTAGTAATACCCGAAAAGAATCATCTTTGTCAATCTGTGAAATTCTTACGCAGTCCAGTGAACAAGACTGAACATTTGTGCAGTCCTTAAAATTCTTAGTTAATTAGCCAAGCTTTACTTCGAGTAGGTTTATTTTACAGCTAGGTTCATCCGAGTCCTGGTTATCTTTATTTGCCATAGAATCGATAAGAACACTATGCATTGAATAATGTTCCTAATTGTATTCATGATGAGTCTAGTAAAGAAAAACGTTCATTAATAATAATGAAGCATATTTATATTAAACCGCCATGGTTGAGTGGATACGTTATTCGATACATATTCACAAGGTGCTGTGTTCAAGCCACAGTATTACCAACCATTGAATAACCCTGAACTAGTTACTAACGGCTAACTGTTCCGGATGACTTATCCGATAGCGTATCGTTTATATCATTAGTCTGTATGCAGAGTCAAAACAATAACTTCAACATAGATGTCACGGCCACGTGATCCTATGATGATCGCCAACCCATAATCATTAACGGGGGAAGCGTTGAACGAATGGGGTGCAGATACCGTCGTCTGTAAAAGAGAAAAAACGATAGAACCTGGCTGCTTGTGGACCCTTTAGCGCCGGCCCCAACGGGCGATAAGCCTATGGGAGATATTATTATTATTATTATATTTATATTAGAAAAATTAAAGGAGCTATAGACGCTTCGATTCCATTGATTTTACTCTCTCTGACTAAAAAACTGACCGAAAATATGTTTCACAAATAACAGATATACAATAAATTTCATTTTATTTTGTATTCATTGATCATTAGTTAGGTACGTCTGATTAACTTTTAATATGAAAAGAAGGGAAAAGACATGAGCAACCATGAGTGTTCGATATGGTTAGATATTTTTTCTAGAAACTCATTCGTATCTAGGCGTGCACCAAACCCAGACTCAAACCC
>OENM01000506.1:0-18078 GCA_900239745.1 Rotaria magnacalcarata
TCAAAGAACGTAAAAGAATACGTGTATATAGTACGGTCGAAAAAAGTGGAATGATTTTGTAATTATATATTCTTTAAATGTAACAGCAGATTTATATAATTCAAAATGCGTTTCAGTGAAAAATGTCAGCGATTTTAGTTTAATCTGATAAATACTAGTTTTGAATGTAAACATTATTAAATTTTTATTTATAACGATTGCACATAATTGGTATGAGAACAATAGTATATTTTTGATTATGCAAAAGAAAAGAACGAAACAGCTTTTGAAATAGACATTACAATAAAACAATTATGAGACATTAAATACACCGATAATAAATCATTCATGACGATGAAGGTTGTAAAAGACTAACCTTTGTATAATAACGTAAAAAACAAAGGAAAAAAAATGAGATTGAAGTTAGCATCATGCCAATAATAAGTGTAACTATTTCATGAGTTCTTGTCGGAATGAGAAAAAGTCGTAAACTAATTGTTGTCCATCGACTTTCAGTCCATGTTGGATATTCTGTTTTTGATAGATCATAATTTGGAATAATAAATGCAGGTGAGATTGATTGTACAGATCGTAAATATGATCGAACACAATAGCCACTAGACAATGTGTTGTTACTATTCATTGACGGTAAATATCCATCAACAAATGTATATGAACAAAAATTGTCCTTGTAAGCACGTTCTTTACATGATTTTTCAGGTAAATTTTGTAAATCAAATGAACGATCACGTAAAAAGTAGCCAAGTACATATTGTATAAATGGAAATGTTGGTGTTATTGATGTTGGATAGGTATTTATTGAAAATGGCATTGATGTTTGATCGAATGGTTGAAATGTATTACCAACGGACTGATTTGTAACATTATGAATCAATGGACAATTCATATTTTTTAAAATACAATAAACAAGATTATTAATGATTTCTTGTTTGATGTGAACAGTTTTATTTACACCAACTAACGATTCAATTAATGTTTGAGCAAATGGTTCCACGATTTGTTTAATCCATTGGCTAACTTGAGTAGTCGTATTGTATTCTAATGTAGATATATTAATTGATAATGTTGAAGGATCATCAAAAAATGAATGATAGTAACGATTCAATATTTGATTTTGATTTATAGATGCTAATATATAGGCAGGAAACGATGAAGATGTTTGTTGAAGAAAAATTTGTGACGATGCTGGTGGTAAAGGAGTACCAGTTGGAATTTGATTTATTTTTCGATTATTTTTAATCAGAGAATCAATAAAATTTTGATCTATTAATTTTGATGGATACGAATGAAGCTAAAATTAAAGAAAAAGTTTTAAAATCTCAAAACATATGTGTATATGTGGCAGTACAGTTTAGAATCTAGTTGAGATTGGAATTGTCGGCTATTCTATGAAATGTTATGAGAAAGGGATTCAGAGAAATGAAATTTTGTTAGTGAGTGATATGACATAGTTTGATTGAGTATGCAGATAAAAAAGAAAACGTTTTTGATTCCAAAATTAATTGTGTCTATTTTTCATGATTGAACAGACAAAAATGACAAAGATTCTGAATATATGTTTTTAAATGCTCGGGACATTGGGACATAGGGACAATCATTTTTTTTCTTTCGTTCTGTTTTCGAAGAAAAGACAGAAAGAGAGTTTCGCTATCGTTATTTCGAAGTACGAGTCTCGAGCAGGTGGGATGGAAATGGAACGAGTTTTTGTATCGAATGATATGAAAGGAAAGGAAATGTTTAATTTTTAATGAAATTAATATAGAAGTTTCTTATATGAATAGTCTATTTGATGTGTTGTTATTATCTACAATCGTTCTTCGTTAAAAACAAATCAGCTAATATAAAAGAAGCTTCGTAATTTATGTCTAATTATTGTCTATTTCATAGTGACAAGTATCAATTGTATAAAAAGCTAAATTAATAAAGAAATGATGACAAAAAATTTAGATATTAATAGATTCTACTAAATTTTTAAGGTGTAAAACTCGGATAAATAAGTATTTATTTGATGANGGAACATTATTGTCATAATCAACGAAGTATTTTAATTTCTTTTAATATTAAAGTATCAGTTCAACAACATACATTAATTACTGTATGACTCATACAAGCGAGATGAGAGCACGTTGAGATAAATGAAAAATAAGAAATAAATTTTTTTTGTTTTGGTCACCAATTTAGAAAAAAATCTAAATTATGATCAATTAGAAAATAGTTTGCTAAATCTAACTCATAGAAAAAAAAATTCCGTATCGTTCATGTAATTTTATTCGCATTTTGATTTTCGAAATTCTTTTCTTCGCTCTCTTTTGTGTGTATTTTCTCTATCTTTAATTAAATTTATTATTCCAATCTCAACTAAACTAAATTCTCATGTCAACTGTAACATATATTTCACTTACCCAAAGTTCAGAATTCATACTCAATGATTGAAATTCAATAATTGAATGAATATGTTTTGTTTCAATCGGTCGTTCATTTTTGTTACCCGATGGAAAATTTCCATTATTCATATCAAACATAAATTTATACGAAGCGGAATAATCCATTGCATCACCATCGAGTGTAACAAATATAATTTCTTTATTTTGTTTTGTTAATTCATCTTGTTCTTGTCCGATAAGATGTGCTAATGCAAGAAATGTAATCAATGCTGTAGCTGGTTGTTGGCTACCACCTGTGGGTCGTTTCGTTTCTAGAAACATTTGAAAACTATCTGTAGACGCTAAAATAAGAATCACTGATTTCAAAGGACGTTGATCAGGTACGATTGTAATAGATTGAGGTAATTTACTATAAATATTTAAACCTCCAATCGGATCACAAAAGGTTTCTTGAAAATCGATCAATGAATGTGATATATCATTTCTTCTCATACATGTTTTCGTTGTATGTGCTGCACTTTGAAATGTTTTCAATTCCAAACCACAAGCAGGTGTTGATTGACCATTACTAAATTGTTGATAGAATTTTAATAAACGTTGATAATCATCTTCTTCCTCGATTAACATTATTGGAAATGGAAATGAACGAAAAAATAAACCGGTTCCACGCCGATTCCAATTGATTGTTTCAGTTGTTTGATTTAAATAAAATGAATTACGATGATTTGGACATTGATCATCTGGTGAAAAATCTAATGGACGAGCTGATTTTGATTTTAAATAAAGTAAAAGACCATTTAATTTTGTATCGAGACGTTTCATTAAACGATCAATATGATTCGAATCAAATAAATTTACATTAAGTACAATAATAAATGCATCAAATGAATTCATAGTTTTATTATCATTAAGATAAGAATTAAATTCTTTATCATTATCAATCATAAACATTCGGCCAGAATTGCCTCGTATCGCTGATTGACAACCAATTTCATGTGTACCATTGAGACGGCGAACACAATAACGCGCATGATCAAATGATACATACATTTGATCGACAACACGTTTTGGTTGTGAACAAAATACGAAAACATTTTGCAAATAAAAACTAGCCAAGAGAAATAATAAACGCATAATGATCTGGAATAAACAAATCAAAACTATCGAACAACGTATGCAATGATCATTTCCTGCTGTTTTATTTCATCAAATACTGTGACAAAAAGAAAAAAAAGGAATGTTTTCAATGTTCATTCGTGTGAGGGAAAAAAGCGGTTGTCAGAATTTTATTTGAGATTCTATGACCATTTAGATCGATATCAAAATCTTTATAAAATGAAGTTTAAAAGTTTTAAGCAACTTCAACGGTCCATGTACTTGGTTTTCGACCAAACTAAAATTTAGAAAAATGAATATTCGAATTAAGAAAAAAGCAACATAGATTCATTTCTACTTGAATATCGACAAGAGTATCATGAAATCGAACTGTTAATGGAGCCCCTAGATAAACAATAAATCATATGAAATAATTACTAATATGAAATATTTTAAAATGAACCGTTATTCATTGTTGCCAAGTTATGTGTTTTTCCATTATAAACAATACGTTCAACAGGACAAACAATACATGCTGTACCAGCACCGAACATTTCCATAAGCTAAAAATAATCGATAGAAACTCATCAATTAATTGATTTACTTTCTACAATCATACTCGATTCTCTTGATGTGCTTCCATAAGTTCATCCATAGTTATTTCTCGTTCGGAAACAGTTAAATCTGTCTAAAATAAAGAATAAAAACCATCATTTCAAATAAAACTCCTAGCTTTATCTATATTTACCCATGTACGTGCAAGATCAAGAACACTTTGACGTGTAACACCAGGTAAAATAAGTCCATTTAAGGGTGGTGTTATTAATTCATTACCTCCTTTTTTATTTTTTAAATACATGAATACATTCATTGTGCCCACTTCTGTTACAAGTTTTTTCTCTCCATAAAGCCATAAGACTTGTTGGCATCCTTGAGCGTTTGCCAATTTATTCACATAAATCGTTGGTCCATAATTTCTATAATATAACATCGA
Organism: Rotaria magnacalcarata; assembly: GCA_900239745.1. Lineage (NCBI taxonomy): Eukaryota > Metazoa > Rotifera > Eurotatoria > Philodinida > Philodinidae > Rotaria > Rotaria magnacalcarata. The sequence continues at coordinate 4,474 of OENM01000506.1, forward strand.
TTTGTAGCAAGAAGAACAAAAATACAATTCGATTCAATTCCTACGAGCCAGCTTTATAAGCACCCACGCCACCTGGAAATGCTCGACAATGAAAATTATCTGCCAGTAATGAGATAGGTTTGAAACCAGTTGGAAAGTAGGGACCTACTGGACCAGTAACAACAAACAATAACGATTCATTTGGAGCAGCAACACCTAATGTTGGCTAAACAAAAATTCGCGAATGTTTTATTTAAATTTGATGAAAAAATTTTGAGAAAAAAATATACCTCAGTTCCAATTAAAGTTGGTCGGATATAAAGTGTACTTGAAGTTGATTTCGGTACCCAGTCAGCATCAAGATGAACTAGTTTTTTTATACATTCTAATAATTCCTGTCCATCGAATGTCTACAAATATATAAATATGATACTCTCATGCGTGTGTGTATATATTTATAGGAATTCATACTGGTAAAACACTTCGTTCAGCTGATGTGAGCATTCGATTCATATTTAACTCAGGTCGAAAAAGACGTATCTTTCCATCATTGCCTCTGTAAGCTTTCAGACCTTCGAAAATCTTTCGAAAAAGAATAAAAACATTTTTGAATCAAAAATAAAAGACAAAAAGCTTACTTCTGTTGCATAATGTAAAACTTTTGCGCCTGGATGAATCTCCAGTGGTTTTAATGGTTCAATCACCGGTTTTTCCCAACCTGATGCTGTTGTATGTTTAATTGTTAGCATATGATCGGAATAATTTGCACCAAAAACAAGTTTATCTGAATCTGGTTTACGGTTTCCATGTTGAGTTTTTTTAATTATTGTATCAGCAGCACGGAATGTTGCTGCTGTTCCATAACTGCGACGTGAGATAAATAAACCAAGCTTATTCATCGCTGAAAATGATAGAACGTTTTCGGAAATCTGGAATCCGATTTCAATAAAGCAAAAATCATTTCTGAGCATTATAAGAAAAAGAATTTAATAGCATGCAAGCAAGTAAATCAAAATTCTACATAGATTATCGAAGTCATTTTCCCACCTAATATATCCATAAAAATCAGGCGAAGCAAGAGAATTACTGTTGACTTATTTTCGTATTTAGCAAAGCCGATGAGCAAATCAGCATTATCTACTAGAAATTCGTGCGCATCTTTACTTACGAGAGCCATTTTAAACATTAAATGAGGAGAAAAGTCTTATCCGACATTCAATTACTAGTTAAATGAAAATTTAAAATTAAACCACCCAGGACGAACAATCCGATAGTCGGATCCTAGCGTAAAATTATCGGATTTTATCGGACCCGATGGGAATTCGTCGGACGTTGGCCGAATCCTTGGTATTGGATTCCGACAGGAAGTTGTCGGATGTCGGAAAATGCCTGAATGACCCGGATCCTGTCGGAACCCTAAAAATCCGACACTTTCCGATATCCGACAACTTCCTGTCGGAATCCAATACCAAGGATTCCGACGACTTCCGACGTATTCCCATCGGATCCGATGGGGTGAGTTCGACCTGGGCATACAAGAAAAAAACAAGTATGTCTGAAGAAAAACATTGAAAATAAATGATTTAAAACCTGTACGTTATTTTTTGCTTTCTAATTGCATCTTTGTCATCGTATGAACTTTTCAGAAACAAGAATTATGTCAACTTATACTGCAACACACTCCATTTGTCTACGATTATTGTTATTTCCATTCTGATACGCTGAACATGAGACTAAAAGGAAGGAAATAGAAAAATACAAATTCAGAACATCACAGATGGCGTTCGTATATGCTTCTAAAAAAGAGAGGCATTACCTCAGAGATACGGGTTATAATGGTAAGCCTATTTCTTTAGTGATATTCGCTTGTTTTAAAACGTTGTCTCATTTTTCAGATTTTTATTCAGATAGAAAGGAAGCGGTAGGGCAAGTAAGCCGACTTTTGAACGGAAAAAAGTAAGTTTGCTTTTTGAACGAATTTTCAAATCAATATTTTTTGTTAACCTTCACCTTATAAGAATAAGAGACGCCACTTGTGTTCCGACACTCGAAACATGAAACGAATAGATGATTTACGTAGATACAGCATAGAAATTTCACTAGAGAAATTCTCAAGGCTTCCCAATTGATTTAAAACACGAAATCATTTATTATCTTGGCAATCCAAAAATCGAGAGGATTTTATTATTTGTTTATTTATTTATATTCAGCTTGAGTTCGACTTACTTATAAATAAATTACTGTTTAATTAAGTTATTCCATTCAGTCTCATTACTGAAACCAAAGAAACCAATAAGGTTAGATAGATGCCGAATAGTTTCAGTCTTTTATTTTGTTTTATTGAAATCAATATAGAATTCAACATCGAACTGCGTCACTTTCTTGAAAATTTTACAGCGCAAAAAAAATGACCCAAATCAAATGCAAAAAAAATTATATACTCGTGACCAGCAGTTCATCGTTCTCTAGCAAACCAAGTATTAATAAATAATAACATACATTATAAATACTCATCTTCGACGTTTTATTGATTTGGAAACCCTATGAAATTCTGTGTTTAATATTTAATCATGAAAAATTCTAACCTGTTTGTTAGTTTATTTTGTGTACTTCATTTCTAATAGTATTTGTAAATGAATTTAATTATATTTCAGAAATAAGAAAAATATGTTTCTCACTGTTACCGATCCATCCAGTATTGCTCTACAAATTCTTTTACATGTGAACATTCATTATACAATTCTTTGGTTTATTCTTGAAATTCTTCTTTATATTTTTAAATATTACAATTTACCTTATGCTATGAATGCATTTGGTACTGAAATGGCAATTATATTTATGTTATGTCTAAATGAATATATCCGACAATTTTTCGGTATGAAAGGAAATTTAAGATTGAATAACGTGTTTTTAATTATCTCCATTTTGTATGGATTTTTCTCTATCATTGGCTTTATCTTCTTTCTTGTTTTACAATCCTATGCTCAGCGTGTAGAAATTATACTCTCATCTATTGGTCTTGCACTGATTACCGTCGAAATATTACTTAGTATTATAACAATTATTCTCAATAAGAGATTAATGCCTGTATTATCGGACTCGGAAAAACTTGTACGATTAAACAAAGCTCGAAAACAATTTGAATCATCAATAAAAAATGAATAAAATCTCAATGTGTAGTAATATTATTGAATCTCTGGTTTGAAAAAAAGAATACATTTTATTGTAACCATCTAAAATGTTTAGTACAAAAATAAAATAAGAATTTAATATGTTGCTGTTTGAAAGAAACTTTAAATATAATATTTTTTCGAAGCCAGTCTTTATACTATTCGGCTCACTAGTGAGCTATTGTTGTTCGTATAGCGATTAGCACAGTCATAGTCATTACAAATTCTGATCGATTACAACACATATGTTGTAGTATAACGACCGTATTTCTTTTGTTACATTGTAGTAAAGTTAAAAGCTTCAACATCAATCGAAAAGCAACGCCTACATTACTATACATCCATTGTAATCCTTTGATGCTTATGTTTAAATATGAACTAGTGGTAAGTTTTTATGTCAAATTTAGTTTTTTGAATTTCTTTCTTTTAATTCATCCATTTAAAAAAAAATACACACTATTTATTCATTCATCTTTTGATATAATTTCTAATATCTCCGATTGATATATTTCATAGGCATATTCCGGTGATGGTATAAAACAAGCACATATAGAAGAAGAGAAAAAGAAAACAAATTGAATTTCGCGAATGAGAAAGAATGTACAGAATTTTTTTCACATATAGCTCAAACACTAAAAAAAGAACGAGACAAAATTTAAGTTAAACTCGAATCCGATTCCACAATAGGAATTGATCCATCATTTCGTTGTTTCGTTCTTTTATCACCAGCTCCACCATGAACTTCAGGAGCATGTTTTTTTCGCCATTTTGTACGTCTAGAAAATAGTCGCTCAAATAAAAAATGAATTCGACAATTTAAAAACTTCATACCTATTTTGAAACCAGACCTTTTGAACAAGAAAAAAGCAAAAAAATTAGTTTTTTTGTAAATAGAAATTTTTTTTTTTCTTACTTTAACTTGTGCTTCACTCATAGCTAATTGAGAAGCAAGTCGTGATCGTTCGGTTCCAGCTAAATATTTTGTATTTTCAAACATTTTTTCTAATGCGAATATTTGATGGCCAGTAAATGTTGGTCGACTACTTTTACGTCTAGCATCTTTCATTGATTCATTACCATTAACTATATCAGAATAATGTGCTGCTTGAGAATGATCAATTGGAGCACCTAAATTGATCAATCAAAAATTATTTGTTTACTATAAAAAGAAAAAAAAAACGACGGTAACGACGACGCCATTAAAATTTACGCTTTATTGATATCCTTTCGTATGTATATATATATATACATATATTATAAACACACTTGAGAGCGGGATAGCAATAGAAACAAAAAAAAAATCGAAGTCATAACAATGACATGTACACGTTCACACATTGATGATGCCATTGTCTTTCATATGCACATTTATAAACATCGATCTTACTGTCGAGTGGATGCGCTTTTGAGTATACGTGTGTGTGTGTGTTTGATGACAATTTCACGGTATAGCGGCAGAATCATTTTTCAATCGATCATCACATCAATAATTATCAATTAGATATAGCAATGAGAAAATTTTCTGTATCGTTTTTCTATTCCATATTTTCCCTCGTCTTTTATTCTATTCATTTGGTGTGCACACATACCATCTTACTATTAAAATGATTTCATGCATGTCTTCTTTATTTTAATGGTGTCTATGTCGCTATGCAATAATCATTTACCTTCGATAATATTAACATTTTTCTATCGAACACATTTATAGAAGAAGCAATCAAGCGTATTCTTTAATAAATCAAATTATGTATTCGAACAACTAAATTCATTCTATGCTGGCTCATTGACGATATGTTGAAAGATAAATTCATCTTCAAAGAATGAAGTCGGTATATTCTATCCGTCTCTCTCAATATGACACAATATGATTTGCATTTGCTCTTATTTTGTTTCTCACAAGATGTTTTGGCTCATTGCTTTCACCTTCTGGACTCTTTTTCAATCAATTTATCTTATTTTTGTTTTTTTTTCTTTCGATCACGAATATTATATGTTATTGATTCGTAAGAAAAAAAAAATTTGTCATTTGCTGCTCATTAAATAATGTGTTGATCTCATTAAAAAGATACTCGCACGCATGTATCCTATAAATATACATTGTAATATATATATATGAAAGGTGTTTAATAGGGAAAAACTAGAAATTCGACGAACGTGTCAAAAAATACATAGATGATTGTCACGCTTGTTTTTCTAGACGATAAGAAAAATATATTCTGTTGGTATCATTTTGAATTTTTCAAAAAAAAAAAAGAATTTTTTCTATGATCATATAACAAATTATTTTTCAGTCGTCAAAAAGAATAATAGGATGTCCATATTCATTCAAATGTTACTTGATAGATGAAGCTAAAAGTGTCACTTGATGAAGAAAACGGAAATATATTGTCATGATTTTTTTTGTATTGCATAAAAAACGAGCTCAAGCAGATGTAATGTGCCGGCGACAAATATTATAAATCATCCCTTCCAATCATTGAATAGTCATTAAGACATAGAATATGAATATATGTATGAATGTATATATATATATATATATATGTGGGGTATTGAGCAACCTCATTTTCTTAGAATAGGATGGCATAAACGATCTTGATGTAACCGAGAGAAACAAAACAATAAAATAAGATTTTTTTCTTTTCTTCTTCTTACCTTTAGTCCATGTAGGAGAAGCTGCTGTTTGTGCCATTGGCATTTGTGACCAATCTTCTCGTGGTAAAAAGCCATTCGATGATAGATTATGATGATTTTGTTGAATGTAATTAAATTGTGATAGATTCAATGCTGCTGCAGCAGCTTGATTTGAACGTGTGAGAAGATATTCATTTGGTAGCGGTGGTGAGCTTGTTGAGTTCGAACTACATGGATTTGTATCAAAAAGAGCTTTATTCGCTGCTGTTTGTTGCATATAAGGATTTTTATCTGCTCCTCCTCCATTGACTGATGGCGATGAAAAAAACGATGGTAAAGGATTACCAGAAAACCAAAAATTTGGTTGATGTTGATTCGATGTTGACGCTGTTGATAACATTATATCATGAAATGATGATGGATGTTCAATAGATCTTGATGATAATGTCCAACAAGGTGGTAATAACATACTAAAAGTGAAAAAAAATATTGATTTTGAATAATCTCAAATTAATGATAACAACTCACCACAAATCAAATGTGATATAAACTTAAATATTGTCTCGTCTTCCTTTTAACCAATATGTTATTAGTTTTTAATACTTCTATGATGAGAATGTAAAAAAAGAAAAATAGATATATGATTATATTTCCGTTCGAACAATTAATCAAGTATTTCTTGTTGTCCTAGGCTCGGTTGAGTATATATGTGTGAATCGCTTTTCGATAGATAATTTGATTTGTTCCTTTTTTTCTTTCTCGTCGAACATACTATGTACCTTTTTTTCTCCTTCTCTCTCTCTCCTTCGCTGTTTGCTTTAATGTAGATCATGTTTTTTTCCTCTTCTTCTTGATAGAAACCTACAGAACGGAGCAATTTCTCATTGGTTTGATCACGGAAGAATTCTTATTCGTTCCAATAAAAGAACGAAGAAATTGCTCCTCTAGAAGGAGACGAAGACAACAAGCTTTTAGTGGCTTCCTATAACATGATTCTGACTATGTAAATGTAAAATCTTTTCTAATGTTAATAATCATCAATCAAACCTTTAAGATTTTTTCAAAAAAAAAGAAAAACTTTTCCGTTACGACATATGTTCGCCGATAATTAATACATCTATAGCTGCGTTTCTTTCTAACATTGGGCATATAAATACTTCAATATAGCAAATATAACTATCGAACGAATCAAATCGTAATTAAGTCCATCGTTTGATGGTCTATCGTATAAACAAGGCGAAAGAGAAAGAAAGAGAGAGAGAGAGGGGGAGAGAAAAGAGAAGAGAAGATGTGTCAACCAAAGAAAGCGTTGAAAATAACGAATACAAAATTATTCATATCATTAGAGGGCCTGCATAATTATAGAATTTGAGCATTGAACTTGCTAAATAAGAAGCAATCAAAATCATTCATTTATAATTTTTACATGTATTTTATCTGTCAATTATTTGACTGTAGAAAAAAAAACATATATTTTTTTTTGTTGTGAAATTTGAGAACGTATTAATCAAGTATGTCCCTTTCGTAATGATATCATTGTTAATAAAGACCAATTTTCACATTAAGAAACAAGAACGATCATTTTCTTACTTAATCATTAAAGCTCATCATCTTTAGTAACAGTTCATATAGAACCATTTTTATTTGAATCAGTTTATTTTCATGCTACTGCTATTTTATTAATCATAAAGTTCGAAGCATAAAAGGAATCATCTATTCAGTTAGTACGAAGCAAAAAAAATCAATGAATAATAAGTTCATCAATCAGTAAAACTTTTGTTTTTCTTCTTTTAAAATTTTTTCTCTCAAACGCATTGCAACAGCATGTGCTTCATCAAAATGTGGTTGAGTCTGATCTTTGACTCGTTCCATCCAATCTTGAACACGAGGAAATTTAGCCGTATCCACACGGTAGCCAGCTGATACCGGTTGCATCATTTCACAAACACCTATGTAAGACAACGTCTAATCACATTGTTGATTCAGAGAAAAAGAAAAAAAAAACGACGAGTTTACCAAGTAAATCAGCAATAGTAATATGATCACCAGCTAAATATGATGATCGATCAAGCCAAACATTTTCAAGGCCTCCAGTCGCTTCTTCCCATCTTTTATGAAATTTTTCTAAATCAGTCTGGCTGGCCGGTTTATTTCGTATTACTGGTATGATGACCTTAAAGAAAATATTTTATAAGTTTCTCGATCATCAATCATTTGAATATTTTTACTTTCGTTTGGAAAAGCATCGATCCATTTAAACGTAAATTTAAATGTTGCCAACTGGTATATTCATTTACGCGTGCTCGTTTGTGTAAATCTGTAGGATACCAATCGTGTTTTTTATGCTTATCACAAAGATATTGTAAAATTGCAACACTAGAAAAATATTTGATAAAAAAACATGTTCTCTTTTTTTGATTATCGCCTTATTTGAAAATCTACCTTTCAGTAAGTACAAAGCCAGAGTCATCAACAACTGGCACTTTCTTAAATGGATTTATTTTGATAAAATTATCTTTGAAATGATCACGTTTTCGTAATGCAACTTCTTTTGCTTGATACGGTATACCCGTCATTTTAAGAAATATATATAAAGCCCGAGAGGGCTGTGACATCAAATCATAATAAAATGCAAGTGGCATCTGAAATTGAACTTTCAATATACAATCGATTCTTACATTATTTTTGAGAAAATCGAAGTCTACGATGGATATAAAGAATGTAGCAACCAAGAGGATGCTCATGCTATCTAACTGAAATCTTTTTGAAAAATGCATCTTCTGATTGGTAATAAAATGATAGACGCGATGGCATTAATATTTTAGAACAAAAAACAACCAAAACATGAAGTCTGATTAAATTTTTTAATCTTAGATAATCGATTATTATATTTATTATATAATAAAATAATACAATCAAATAATAAGCATTATATTTATCTTATTTAAAAGGGAAACGAGAGAGAAAAAAAATATACATTAATTGAATAAAAAACAAATAGATTTATATATCAGCACATTTGCGAATTATTTTCTTTTGTTTACACGAACTAATACTATGAAGCGAAAAAATTTTTCATTAGACATTTTTGTTTTTTAAATAAATAATGAATATTTGGTCTTATTCGAATTAAATTACAAGAGCAAAACGACAAAATATTAAAAAGCGAGTGAGATAAAAACAAATAAAAGAAAAAAGAATTCAACTGTATTTAGTCATGGTGATTGGGCGAGAATTGATAGAGCTGAAAGTGGTGGAGCCCAAACAATACATGTTCGATCAGCACTTGTCGTTATGAATGACATTTCATGTGGATGCCTAGAAATGTTCAATTGAAATAAATCTCTATCGAAATCCTAGAAAAAGATTTTTACCATCGTGCTTGAATTATTTTATCATTGTGTGCAGCAACGGTAGATAAAACAAGTGGTTTAGTAAGATCACCTAAACAAAAAATCTCGACAAAATTAAAACATTTTGATTTTAGATAATTTTACCGTTTAAACTTGTCATGACAACTTTTTTATCATACGAAGCCGTTAGTAAATAATAAGAATGTATAGAAAATCGAACACTACGAATTTCATTTGTATGTGGCTGATAAGATTGTACAACACGTTTTCCACGAAGATCATAAAGTAAACATGATGAATCTTCATAGCCAGCCGCTAACAATTGTCCAGAACTATCAACAGCAACCGATGCTACTGCGCTGTCTATTAAATAAAACTAAATAATAGAAATAGCAAAATATTTGTTTCATACTTGATGGACGAGCTGCGATAACATTAACACACTCCGGCTGACGTATATCCCATATGCGTGACGTACCATCTTGACTAGCTGAGACGAAATTGCACGCATCCCAAGTATATATTGAGTAGATATGGCCTAAAAACAAATGCATCAAATAACTCGGACAACAAATACCAATATTTTTTTCTGATGAAAATAAAATTCTATACTATAGATAATCGTATATTTATTTAATTCAAGTAGATTCGTTGTTGTTTAACATTAGTGTCGATTTCACATGATAAAAATTCATTTAGAGATTTTTCATCTAAACATTATATTTTTACATGATGGAAAATATCACGATGAGCTTTTGTTCTACAAATCGAGTTTGACAATCATTGAAAATCAATCCCTATTATATTATAAGTCCCATGGAATTTTCAATACTCTAGGGAATGAGTTCTCATTAATATTTGAACATCGTCATTGCCTCGAACAAAGATTTGTCATCTATGAATTTATAACGCTGAAGTAAAAATATAAAAGTCAATCGATTATCTAATCTTTACAGTGTCGCAATACAAAATAGCAATTTCGAAGTATGTGTCAACAAATAGCTTTACACCATAAAAAAAGTGAATCAAGTAAAAGTGTATATATTTGTTGTCGCTCTAAATCGATGATGTGTTCTTTTCTTTTCTTCCTCTGTGATTAATCAAACATACTATCCATTATTTATTCAGTTTTGTTCTTTCGATAAAAAGAATTTGCTTTTGCCATCTCAAATAACTTTTATAGACTCTTACCTTGATGACCACTGTAACTTTTAATAGGTGTTTGTTTTTTTGTATCAGTAACATAAACTTTACAATCACCTGCACCACCACTCAATAAAATTGAATCATCTTTTGAATTATCATGCATAAAAATAAGATCTCGAACTGTGCCACTATGATGTGTGAGTTCGATTTCTGTATCTAAATGAGAGAGAGAAAAAAAATAATCAATATGATCTTGATTTATGATTAATAATGTACTATTTGATTCATCTTCTGGTTTATCCATGTCGAGTCGAACAAGTTTAATAAGTTTATCATTAGATCCAGTTGCAATAATTTTTCCACTTGGTGACCATCCCATACAATAAATACTTCCCAAATGATGTTTACCTTTCTTATATAAAACTTTAGCTTGATTCGGTAATGAATCCGTACGAATATTTTTTATATCTGGATAAGCACAAACACGAAGCATTTTAGAATTTGAACCAACAGCAAAATATTTTCCACTCGGATGAACATCAACGGATCGTATTGCTTGAACATCTTCAATTGTTGCTAATGGTATAAATGCTGGCGAACGTGTTATATCCTAAATTTTAAACCGAAAAAATTCGAAATTTTTTCTAAAAGAAAAATATACTTCAAGTGAATCATATTTTGTAACATCGTTGATAGCACGTATTTTTGGATTAGCTGCTAAAGAAAAAAGATTTCGATTTTGTTTAATAGAATTGATTGGTTGATCTTACTAAATTGCTTTTGTAATTCGTTTCTTTGAATTTCATGTTCATCGAATTGTTTTGAAAATTCTGCTCGACTTTTTTGATATTCCTTAACATCATAGGATATTTAAAAGTAAATCAATACAAATCAACACTTACTTTAAGTAAACGGTCTGCTGATGGATCGCTAGTTGGTGATCGATTTTCATTTTCATTTTTTGTTGCACTATTTGTTGATTTAGTTGGTGAATTTATTACATGTCGTTTTAATGGTGATTCTGATTGATTAGAATTTTGTGGAGATATTTTATTTACTGCTGGAGATAATGTACGTGGTGGTGTTAATGGTGGAGGAGTTTCTTCATAGAGAACTTCTTCAACTGTCGGTAAAATTGTTGATGTTATTGCATTATTAACTCCATTATCTTTCAGATTACATATTGCCAATGAACGACTCATATCATTCACAAAATTACGATTATAATCTCCGAATATTTGTGAACGTATAAGACCATAAGATAAACCATCATATTGCGGTGCTAATGAACGTGACATTAATTCAGTTGAACGTGGTTTACCTGTTGGTGTAGCATTAAATGGAAACATTGTTTGAGGTTTAAATGGTGTACTTAATACATGTTCAGCCCATGTTGCTTCGAGTGTAGGTTTTTGTAATCGATCGATACTTAATGCTAAAGATTTTTGTTCGAATGGACATGAGAATGTTTCCGTGGGCAACGCATGTAACCATGAAAGAAGAGAAACATCAGTATCTGATAAACGTGTATTAGATAATAAACTATTTGGATCGGTAAGATCAATGGTTTCATCTGTGCTTGTCGCACGTGCTTGGCAATGTTCAACACATGATTCATAGAGAAGACCTTTAACAAGTAATTGAATAAGACGGTCACCTTGTGCTATTGGTGCCATTAGTTTATCTAACTAGAATGAAAAGACTAGTAAATGTCAGCATACAAAAAATATTCAAGTGAATAAATAATATCCTGGAAAATTGTTTGTTCTTACTTGGAGAAATCGATGAACTAACGGAAAGACTTCATAGAAGCATTGCACACGGCCAGCACTAGGATTCCAATTACGATAATCCGTATGATCTTGTAAACGTTTGAGTGTAAGTAAAAAAGATAATTTCTTATATTCTTGTTCGTTTGGAGCAAATGGCCGTAAATCATTTAGAAATCTAATAAAAGAAACAAATAGTTTTTTCTAAACAAAATAATCTTAATTTACTTGACGATTTGTTCAGCTGATAAATCATTTTCAATTTGTGCTTCAGTTTTTAAACATAATAATTCCAAAAATTGATATTTTAAAACAATATAAATAAATTGTTTAGCATTAAATGAATCAATAGTTTTCAGTGGCTGAATAAAATCAATAACATCATCCCATTGCCCATCTAATATAAGTTGCCGCAAGAAAAGTATATCTTCTGAATACGATCCATTAATTATGCCTGAAAGTAAACAGACATCGTTTTAAAATATGAGTAAAACCAGATATGAATATATTTAATGGCTTTTTGATAGATACCTGTTTCACGTTCGACATCAAGCATGCTAATGTGAAGTTCACGTTGTTGAAGAAAATCAAGAATAAGTTTAACAGCATCCCGTTCGGATAATGAAATATTTACTCGTAAATCGCTATTACCATTTGTCGTAGACATTTTCTAGAAAACAAACTGACAAACGAAGATATCAGTAAACTCATATGTAATTCAACAACACGAAAATGATGAGACAGGTGGAGAAAAGATAGATGCATACGAAGTATAGAAGACGTTGCTTTGTTTGTTCAGTTAACGCGAACGAGAAAAAAATGAATGTGAAGAAGATGACAAGATGACTAGCGAGTGAAGATGAGACGTTTTAGTACATGCAAATGAGCAATGACTATAATGAAGACGAGAATTGATGATAGAGATGGAGAACGAACGAGCTCAACCGAGCCAAGCGATGAACGAAAACTCATATCCAATGAGCTATTACCTCTATTTCTTTTGTTTTTACATTAGATGTCGCTACTCGTTAGTCTATTTAAATAAATAACGGTTTTGCTCAGCGAAAGTCTCTGAGTATAAATTTTTCTTCTGCATCAATTTCCCACTTATTTTTAGTGCAACATAAACATATAAGAATGCTCACTCATTAGTGTCAACCAGAGGTGTGCACGGGGTAAAATGTTCTGTTTTAGACCCGAGCCTATTAACGCCATAGAGTGAGTGCTAAAAATGTGAAATCGGTGCTACTCGATGACGAAATCTCTGAGCCACACGCTCGCATAGTTGATTTGAGTACTGGATATTAATTCGAAAAATTACAGCTTCTACGGAGCCACGGGTCAGACCCTCATGGGACGTCTCACAAGAGGCTTGACCCGTGGTCCCGTAGAAGCTGTAATTTTTCGAATTAATATCCAGTACTCAAATCAACTATGCGGGCGTGTGGCTCAGAGATTTCTTCATCGAGTAGCACCGATTTCACATTTTAGCACTCACTCTATGGCGTTAATAGGCTCGGGTCTAAAACAGAACATTTTGCCCCGTGCACACCTCTG
>OENM01000506.1:27380-64484 GCA_900239745.1 Rotaria magnacalcarata
CGCTCGAAGATATATCGAAGGAACAAAGGAAAGAATTAATATAAAGTATCGTCAAAAATAGACAAGAAACTCGGTCTCACTGAGCAGAAGACAATCCAAGGGGCAGTCTAGAGGAAAATATTTTGGAAGCAAGCAGAAAGAAAGAAAAAAGGAAGTGATGCAATACATTTGTGCTCTATATTTTTGTAATATCGATCAAGTTCTTGAGAACAGAGCAGAAACCTATCGACAAAGGAGCTTTAGAAAACAGATTTCATTCTGATTTCAATACATTTCATATGTCATAGGCGTCGTTGAATATGTTCTATACAATGCAGTCGTCGATTTATTTATGTATTAAATAATTATTTCTATGTTATTGTTACAGAGGCCCCGCTGTAACTTAAATTAATTCACAACGTAGAAATACACGTTTCTATTTTCAATTCCTAATCTGATCCGATCTCTTTTATTATTCTTTTTCTTCTTCCTATTTATACTGTACAACGCATACACACAAGAGAGCGAGAGAGAGAAACACAGGCAGAAAGAAGAAAAGATATTTGTTTCTTCGACTAGACTATTTTGTATATAAAGATGATAGTGCATCATTCTATAAATGCACTTAATTCTAGTCAAAGAAACGATGCCATTATTTACATCGTCACGCACGGGAGGAAAGAAGACACAATAGAGAGAGATGGAAAGAGAGAGGAAAGAAGGAATGAAAAAAGAACGGTTGACGTATGTACATCTCGAGTTGAATTGCACATATAAAACACACAACACATATAAAAAGGAAACAAGAACGTATAAGAGTTAAATAAATAAGGTTTGTTAGAGTACTCTCTAACAGTTATGGAATATGCACATGCTCAATTACAGATTTGTGCATCCTCTATCTTTTAATACCAGACCATATTAACTCATTTTATTACGGTTGCCGCTATGATTGAATGGCTAAGATGTTCGAACTTCGAAGCCATCATATCAAGGGGGAAAAGCGGCTCTTGATGGATTCTAGAATCCACCAGGACCTATAGAACCCGCTAGGATCAATTTTGATAATGAGTTTATCTCGATATTTTAAACAATTTGCAGTTGTCAAGGAGAACAGCGAGACTCATATACGTAGGATCTATGATTTTCATCGTGTTTTGAAAAAATTACGAAAGTGACCATTCATTTTTTCAAAGATCTAAATGGTCTATATATCGTTTCTTGTATCTAGACGCTTAGAAAAACAACTTGAAGATTTTATTGTATACAAAAAGAGTAAAACAAAGAATTTATTTGTCATATTATTCTATGATTGGACATGTGTTAGAGTAGTTCTGAAAAAATTATTTAGCCTTTTTGTAATATAGACGATACTGTTGAAACGATGAATACTATTTTGTTTCTACCCATGACTTTGCCTGTGTATTAATTAATTTTTCATGTTAAATTGCAAAGTTCTAACAAGTGCATTAGTATGGCTTGGTTTGCAACGATCAGTTCAAATATAATTATTAGACTAAAAAGAAAGCAAGTGACAGTGATAAGGAGCTGATACTGATTTTCACATATCTTCAAACATCCGCCAAGACCCATAAGAATTCACTGGAATCTACCAGAATTCAGTAGAATCTACAGAATCCACTAGGAGTCATGAGGAGCCATCAGAATCCAAGGACCCAGGAGCCGCTCCCCCCTTCCATAATCTCTAGAATGATCTTGAACAAGTCACTAACGGTTAATTATTTCGAACCACCCATTCGATAGCACACTGACTACGTTGTTGACATACACTGAACAACCCTTGCGGTTAGTATGTGGTCAGTCAGTATGCATGGAAAGCTTAAGCGATTAAGCGAGAGGAACTCTGAGCCAGGCCAGCCTTCTGTTCAGAGCTACAGCTAGTAATAATTAGTTGTAAGGAAATATCGGGCTAATGAAATTGCCATTGAACAGCATCCTATACTGAAAGGTAGCCGAAAGGCAAGGGTATTTTTCTTCTTCTTCTTCTTCATTTCAGTACGATGGTCTGTGGAATGAGTATGGTATGAATGAGCTTTTTAGTATTTTTTAATACAATAGTAAAAATAATTGCGTTAGAATACTACACTATTGACATTCTATATTCGCATAAAAAACTGTAGCTGTTTTACTGAGTTCCTATCGTGCTTTTTTAATTTTAGACAGAATACCAATGATCCAGGAGATGCCAGATGATTAATATCAGTCAATGGTCTAAAATTGACCAAAAACAGTGTATCAGAGAGATTCAACAAGTTTGATCACATTTTGATCAACTAGACTGCCGCTTCGTTGTGTTTATGACTTTTTTTTCTAGTTTTTACTTATTAAGATATAGACATTCATATAATGACTTATTGAAAAAAACTAAATAAGCACTAAAGGCAGACCTTCAGGAATCTATACATTCTTAAATACTCGATACTAGTCCAAGTCTTTCTTATCATAAACTTTTTTAATATTTCATTATACTCATTATTTATCTGCGTGCTATCTAACACAATAGCCTAGCAAGGCTAATTTCATAGTTCATCATTCATTGCCCTTGGTTTACAGATGCAACATTTATGTTACTCAAAACTTTTTGTATGACTTATTATACATCGTTGGGATACTCAATATGTCCACTTTCCATTCAATAGTTTTATGCATTTAACAGAATTAACTTTTAACTATTGTGGAACAGTACAGCGTAAGAAAGTTACGTATTTCCATTAAGGGACAAAAACAAGGTACTCGATAATTCTCTACTACGAAGAATGTAGTGAATTCACGCATTAAAATAGGATTATAAGGAGCCCAGAAAATATCAAATTACTGTGGTACACGTCTTGTCCTCTTTAATATAACCTCAAAAGCTTTCCAATGTATAAAAAAGAAAAAAACTATTTGCGTGTAAGCAAACAATAAGGTATCCGTTCACTAGATCTAGTAGATATTTTGACATGGTGTACTTTCCTTCTTCTTCTTTTCTCTGTTTTAGCCTATATTTCTTGAAATTAATTTTTCCCAAGTATATTCTACAACATCGGTGGGAATAACCACTTTCGTTTCCCACTCTTTCCATCCTCTTATATAAAGATAGTTATGTTCACTTCAATAAAGATTATTCAACCTAAATCCTAGTAAAAGAGATAAATAAAATATTTGACCACTTGATAGAAAAATATTGGAATAATCTGCCAATGGAAATATTCTCAAACGCAATCATGAACAATCAAGCATTTTCTCACTTGAAATAGTACAGTTATATTTAATAACATGGTACCATCTACTACAGAACAACGAATAGTATCAAGATCACGTTATTAACTGGTGACCAATTAAATGTCCACAAGATATTCTAATTTCTAGAGACATACTATATAAACAATCACTTGGATGTCACGAATAAATATAGTGCATAAACCAAAAACAAAACACAAGAAATTCTTCCGATATTCATTTGAAAAATACTATGCTTCTGAATGTGTCAGCCTAACTGTAACTCTTTCGTTCACGTATATTCAACATGCAATATCAACTTTAATATGTCCATATACCCTACTCATGTCCTAAACGATTTAGACATAACTTCATAGAAAGTCAAGCTAAATTTTCGCAGGGTTAAAATCCATAAAACTATTTTTGATTATACGAATGTTTCCTGTGAAATTCCGAGTTTTAAGAAACAAACGCTCTGTGGCATTTGTGATTAGTATTATCAATGATAAAACTAAATTATAATGTTATTTTGTTTTTCTATATTGCATCTATGAAAATTCGATCAGCGTTTGTTCAGTCGCCTACGATCTCTTTCTAAAAATAAACTCAGTTTATTTCATTGTTACTACCACTAGATTACTAAAAATCGAATGACAAAATATCAAATTATTGGATGAATGGAAGAAATGGACATTTATTCGTATTTGTATTGATTATATCATTTCGATTCGTACTATAATGCACCACGTGGCGAAATAATACAAATGCGAAGAAAAATAATCTCGATAAAGAGCCTATGAAAAAGTAACGATTGAGTCAGAAAGGTGACACTTCGACCATGACGTATCCATAATATTATTTTTCACTAGACGGCTAAGTTGCAAAACAAAATGGCCGATGATGAATTCGACCGAGTATCTGAAATTTTATTTGACAGAGTTAGTTCTCTTAGTAATCTTGGCTCACCTGGAACTCTCATTCCAATCACAGAACACACACGTGCTGTTCTTTGCAATCAAGATTTCAAGAGTGTGATCATTGCGGCTGCTCGATTTGGCAACGGTCGATGTTTAGTATTTGCACACAACAGTTATACAGAGATTTTTCTTAATGATGACGCAGAAGATAAAGATTTTATTGAGAATTGTCGACAATGGCTTGGTCAAGGATATGATACAGAATTCATATCGATTAATGATATAGATTCAATGAATCACGTTGCACATGATGGTAAAATACTCATATGGAATGGACATTATACAAAGAATGATGCCTTCATGAGTGATCTGGTTCATATAACTTTTTTCTCTCACTATTGATCTATTGAACGTCTTTTTACTGTTATAGTGCTCATATTTGCAAAAAGGAGGTGCTATAGTTTGCGGAGCAACTACCTGGGGTTGGCTTGAAGAAAACGAGGACAAACTTCTTTCGGATTTTCCTTTCGCAAAATTTTGTGACTATATTGGTGTGAAATTAACGGCTGATTGTATTGATTGTCAGGATCCGATTTATTTTCAACCCGAATTAGTAGAATTTAAAAACGTACATCATATTCTTCATAATCTTGTTCAAAATCCGAGTAGCATCAAATATTTATCGATTGTCGCTTCAGCCATAAAAGAATTCGACAATATGTTACCTGGAATCTCGGTTGAAACGCTAGCAAATATTGTTAGGCATGTTAATCATGATGTAATTCCATCGAGCAATATTCCGATTCGAGATAGCTCATGTCGAGAACAATCCAAAGGTATTTGTAGTATTTTGTGTGTACTACCAGGTATCAAAGCTCCCGGTAAGTAAAACGAAATGAATTTCAATACTGCGTAAAGTGTGAGACTTTTAGGTGTAAAAGATTTTCCCGGTGATTTTGATTATCCACCAGAAATTGAAACGAATGTGAAGTGTCATATTGAATCGAATTCCAGTGAATGGTTTTCTACAGGTATAAAACATTATATTCAAAATACTAAATGTAATTTCGATCGCTTGAAATAAATCTATCTTTATCTTGTTTTCTTAGGTTACTATGTAGCTGCTGGCATCCCTATTCAAATTGATGTTTTGCAGCGAATAGGTGCGAGTGGGTGGTTAGTACAAATCGGTTGTCATAGTGATGATCTTGAAGTATGATTTTAATACATGCATTACTTTTATAGTAGAATTGCAACTATGTGCTGATTAGAGCTGCGACGAATTTCGTCGATGGTCTTGCATTTCTATAAGTAAACCATTGACTGGCAATCATATTCGACTGAATTCCGCTTTTGGTGGTCTTCTTTTTCTTGAAAGTCATGAAGGCCAAATGAATTCGATTACTGTTCATTTACATAATGTAGTTCTGACTCCTACATATGATCTAGTTGATCCCAACCGGGCGGCAAAATGGGAATATCAACGTCAAAATGCGCGAGGCCTTTGGGCAGATATTGCTGGTCGACATATTGTGTTCAATATTCCTTCGAAGAGTGTTAGCCATTTAGATGCTAACGAATTAGATCAGGTTCTTCAATTTTGGGATACTATTGTACTTGCTCATCATGAACTGAGAGGCACAGAACCGACACATCGCGAACGTATCGTATGCGATGAGCAACCTTCGATTGGTTATATGCGTGAGAATATTGAATTGTAACGAATTGCTTTGATACTAAGGACTCACATTTTGTTTTTAGATAGTGGTTATCCAATTGTCACACATATGAACGTGTCTGATCCGGAATCGGAAGATTTCATATTCAATGACAAGAAATTGCGCGAAAATGGTGCATGGGGCTTATTTCATGAAATTGGTCATAACATGCAGCGAGATTGGTGGAGTTTGTATCCGATTATTTTACTTCAGTAACTTGAATCTATTTTGAGAAACTACATTTAGCATACAATGGTACTGATGAAGTGACGGTGAATATTTTTACTTTGCATGCCATGGATACTGTTTGTCATCATCAAGTATGGATTCATTCTTGGCTCAAGGATCATATATCCAGCACGCAAAAGTACATAAAAAAGGGATCAAATTTCGACGAATGGAAAGAGAATCCTGGTATTGCTCTCTTTATCTATGCACAATTAATACGAGAATTCGGTTGGGATAGTTTTAAAGCCGTTTTTCGTCAATATGAACAAGATCAGCCAAGTCTCAACAGCGACCAAGAAAAAATAAATCACTGGATTGAGACTTTCTCGAGTCAAGTAGAATACAATCTGGTACCACTTTTCAAATTTTGGGGTTTCCCAATATCACAATCGACTATTGACTCTCTTAATGATCTAACAATTCCAAAGATTTCTGATGAATTCATCAAGATAGCACCAGAACGTTATCAAATCTAAGTTTTTCTCCAGTAAATACTACAAACATATTTATCGATTCATTAAACTAAGCTATTCGCTTACCTCGTAAACATTATATTTTTAAGTTTAAAAAATAACATATAAAAGTCAGCACTAAATTATAGATTCTTCTTGGCCACTAGTAACACGTTTTAATCATCTGCTACGAACATCTTGGTAAGAGATTTCTGAGAAACTGGTTTTGTTGGTGACATTCTATCATTTATTTCAATAAACAAGACTTGATTCAAAGCTTAATCAATGAAATAGTAAAGATCTCACAGTTTTTGTTTGAAAAACTAACGCAACAATCTGCGCTAGTTCTCACACCTTCTAGATACACTATAACCTTATAAATTTCCTTTAAATCTAAGGTTCGAACTTCGAACATATGAAACTGAATTGAGTATGAATGCCATTTGCGTCATTCATAGCTATACTTTCATTCAAAAAGCTGCTCTGATTCTTCACAACCTTTTATCTTCATTTTTAAATGAATCGAAATATTCAATAAAGTTTAAATAGTTTAGATAGTTAAAAAATTTGATTTCTTATGATTACTTTTCTATTTAAAATGGAACTGATTTTTATAATTTATTTAATGGCCTATTTTTAAAAATAATATTCCCAACATAACGAGCACCATATTTAGTCAAATGTGCTCCATCATGTGAGATTAATTTTCCATCACGAGTAAAAAGAGGGCATGTCTGATTATAACCAGTACAGATCATCTTTTGTAAATTGACAAATGTCTCTTTATCTATTGTTTGTTCTAATAAATTATTGATTTTGATAACTTCAATTTTTGGATATTGATATTGTTTAAGTCGGTACTCAGTGGATTTACTAACATATACCATTGGGTATACTTTTCCAAAATGTTTTGGTCCAATTACGAATGATTGCTGCCGTTCAGTTAAATTTAATAATTTCAATGTCATAGGTAAACGTTGAGCACTCCATTCATACCAATTACTAGCTAAAATAATAACGTTGGCTTGACGAATAAGTGGTAAAGCATATTTTATATCATAAGTATTTGTACATGCTCGATGATGTTTTACTTCAATGAATTGTTTTCGATCCTCTGGACCTAAATAAATTTGACATCGTGAATAAATAAAATACACACGAATTTCATAGTTGGTCAGATGTTTTCCTTCAGCAGCCATATTATAAAAGTCTTGCGCAAAACTATCACCAATCAATATTAGTTTTTTCATTGTTACCGATGTTTTATTTGAAAATGTTTTTTGTTTTTGTAAAGCATCAAATGCTTGTACAACATATTGCCAATGACCATATTTTCTTAAATCAGATAGATATGGATCACTTTTCTTGCTATCAAGTAATGATCGATTCGTGGCAGTTTGAATAAGAAATACTGCTAGAATGAATGTAAACATAGCAGAAATGAAAGCACCAAAAAATATTTGTTTCCTTGAAAAACGCGTTTTATTACGAAATGGTTGCTCAATGAGAACATAACTCAAACCACTAAGTAGAACTACAATACTAATTATTATTAACATAGGTAATATTTGTGATGTATCATAAGCTTTTAGACGAGTAAAGGCGAGTATAGGTTGATGCCAAAGATAGGCACTGTAAGAAATAAGGCCCACCCAACGTAATAGACGTATAGAAAGTAATTTCCCAACTAATGTACTGTTTGTTCCACAAAGAATAATTAACGTAGCACCCAATGTAGGTATAAGAGTATAACAATTCGGAAAAGGCGGTACGTATCTACTATCAAAGAATACAATTGATATTATAATCAATACAAATCCGATCAAGGCAAAAAGTTCATTGCATTTGTACCATGTGGATCTATAAAATTAAAAAACAAAAAGGATATCTAAGATGTTTGATTGAAAATTTATTCTTTAGAGAAAAAATAAGTTAGCACCTAGTGCACTGTCGGAAGTTTATTGAAATATTTGTGAATCTCTAGTTTAATATTTATTCAAGTCTATGCAATGACAGAGCGAACAATCATTGTTCTACATTCACTTTGTAAATACTTAAGCTAGTTCCTTGTTCAAATAAATTTATTTCTTATTCTCGAAGAGAATTCAATAGGAAATCTCTGAAATCATATTCTAGGAAAACATATAAATCTAACTGTGACTGAATCATTATTTATATAAATAAAAAGAATCCTGTCGATCTAGAAATTTTCTACCTATACATTATTTTTGATCTTCTACAACTCTTTACAGTATCCATATAATTAAATGCAATTATGGTCATGTTCCTTCGTGAATTTTTCGCACACCTTGTTATACTAGATTGCTGCAATGATATTATTTCGTCAGAAAAGTATCTTTTATCATACTCTCCATAAAAAATTCCACTATGGAATCGGTCTTTTCTGTTTCAATTAAATCACACGGCTATGATTTCGTTATTTTTTATTCTGAATTTTTAATCATACGATTCATAGAAGTTGCTGAAATATGTAAATCAGTTTTTCGACTGCTTACTTCAATTTAAATAGAATTCAATACTATGTAATGAAATTAAAGTTTGAAAATTATGATTTTTTTGTAACCGAATTGAACTAAATTAGGCAAATAAAGGAGAGCTTCATACATACTGGACTGTATTGTTTTTGCGTAAATAAAAAGCAGCAAAGGAACCAAGTAGTAACTCCCATGCTCGTCCTAAAGGTAAGTAAAATGATGCCCACGAATGTTGAGAAAACAAATAAAAATGATGCTTGGAAATAGATTCGATATTACCACCCCATTGAGCAAAGAAAAAGCTTAGAACAGCCAATAATATCAGCACAATGATCAGAAAACGTTGTCTCTTGCCAGAAAAATAACATATTAATGGGAACAAAAAATAAAATTGTTCTTCAACAGCTAAACTCCACGTATGAATAAGTGGATTTAATTCAGTAAGTTCTGTAAAATAACCATCATCTTTCCACCAGAAAAATATATTTGACGAAAGACCAATGATAGAAATTAAACTTTGTCCAAATTCTTCCAACTGTGCTGGTAACATCCAATAATAAGCAAAAAAACTACTTGTAAATAAAATCAAAAAAAGGGCTGGAAGAATACGACGACATCGTCGTTCATAAAAATGAACAATTGAAAATTTTTCTTCCTCACGTTCATTCTCAATGACAGATGTAATTAGATAACCGCTGATCACAAAAAATATATCAACACCGATATAACCTCCAGCCATAAATTTAGTTAAACCAGTATGATATAAAATGACTGGGATGACAGCAACTGCTCGTAGCCCATCGATCTCATCTCGATAAACTGACATTATGATAAATAACGAATGTTAAACATTAGTGTATGAGGCATACGTATATCTGAATTTATCTAGAAAAGAAAATAATACCTATAACGCATACCTATAGTCGTAAAAATTAAAAATATAATCTCTTTCTGCTTCATCGTGATATACTTAAAAGCTAGTATACTGGTTATCATGACTCGTTGGTCATTACTCTGAAATAACTCTTTTATTGATATTTTGTAATTAAAATCGCTTAATGAAATATTTTCATTTATGTATTTATAGTACCAGCTCTTGTATTTCATAAAAGGAAATTGAATTACACAAGCGTGTCATCCATTATTAACTCCTTCTTTAAAAAAACTGGCGTCCATGTTTGAAAAACTTACAACGAATAAAATCTTTCCTTTTCAAACTTGAAGGGTTTTCTAACGCGTAACCGATTCCTTTTCTTCCTTAATCTGCATAAGAAGTGCATAGATTGTTACGCAATAACGTCGAGAACTGTATATTTTATAATGATCGTCGAAGCGTCGTCAAACACATTTTACCGTTTGTTTTTGTCAGTCACCAGTATCTCTTGAAAGACTATTAATGAATACCATTAATTGTTGTTGTTGTTCCGGAAAAGAAACTAAATTGAACAAGAGACAACTTCTTTCGTTAACAAATATATTTAGATAATAAATAGTTGAAGGACGAATTCTACAAGAACCGCTGCAGAGCTCTAATATTTAAAAACGGAAGCGAATCTACAGATGTAAAGGTCTCGAGAATAAAAGAAGTGCTTGCTTTTTGAAGAGCGTTCACTTACAATCAAAGACTAATTACCCTTCTTATAATAGAAGTCGTCTATTTCGGTATCGCTTTTTTGTGAACCATTTTATCACTTTCTTTGCGTCTAAAACCTAAATAATGCAGATCCATACACGCTATCACAATTATGATATGATGATCATATCATAATTGTAAATATCTCAACGTATAACTTTCTAAAACAATTAGTGTCAGTGTCGATTTTTCAATCAAGACGCACAAGAGGTTTATTTTAAAGTTCATTTAATGTTTACAATAATTAGTATCAACTGAAGAAAAACGACATATGAATAATAAAAATATTCAGTTAATAACTATTAGATATATAGCAGGATGCTTATTAGAAAGAAACTTTCTATTGTAAATGCTGTAATAAATACGATAGAAATTTACTTACCTAAACATCCTTTTCAAGAGAACACTATACCTTATCATATGTTTTTCATTGGATGTATTTCACAGTAATTTAATGAGGCTACAACAATAGATGTAAACTCTATATTTTAGTTGCAGTGTGGCTTTGCTTAAAAGATTTTCGCAGTAGTTGTCGAGAACATTGAAATCTTCCCGTAAGATTTATCTTTTTTGCACTAATGTCAAAATAAATCAAAGTACTGAAATTCTATATGAACATTTGTTAAAATACTTGCGCAAATAATATTCAATCAGCACACTCTGCCAATAAAAGTATAGTAGAATTTTGCTATACGCAAACTGAAGACATGACAAAACTCGTATAGATGACAAGCTACAAGAAGTCTAAAAATCGAATATGCTACATTTTACTTTCAGTGATAAAAGTTGTGTGTGTCTGATTACGCTGTGGGGATAACTGGGTGATAATTGTATAACTACTACATTGTTCTAATACACATGATGACCAGTTTACTTCCAAACATATATTATTTTTGGATTGTGTCTCCGATAATAAATATATATATATATATATATATATCATAAACTTGACCGTTTGAACATAGATTAAGTTATATTACAAATTACGATCTGTCTCCGATGATCTTGAAGATTTCTCGATAAAAGTGAAAAATTAAAATAAAACGACAGAGAGCTCGTAGAAGGAAAAAGTGAAAATGGTAGAAAGGCAAATTTAAGATTAAGAAAGGTAAATTTAAGATTAAGAAAGATAAATATTTGAAACCGATATCATATGTTCTCATATTAGTCTTTTTGTCATGTGCGCGGAATTTTATGTCGAAATATCCGCGGCATGTCATTTTTCAATGTGATGAAAAGAACAGAATCAGTGTAGTCCTTGGTATTCGTTCTCCTATTCTCTTATCTGAGTTTCTTTATAAATGCATCAAAATGAATCGATATGTAACATAATGATATTGAGAATAGCGTACAGGAAAATATCGGTTGAAGACAAGGTACCACTGTCAAAATTAAAGTGATGCGAACTTTTTCGACAGATCGACAAGAATGCACTATGTCAATAGATATCGTACTTTCAATACGACTTTCGAGGAAATTCATCACTTTAAATCTTCACGATAACCAATATGAAATTGTAACGATTTTGAGTCGTCACAGGACTATTTATTTGGAAATGTAGAAGAGTCACACATACGCCATATTGCCTCTCAAACATTCTTCTCATTCCTTTTATATGGTGAGCGGAATGTCCTTAAGAAGTGTTGGCTCACAACGTTATCACCCATGCCACCTCTTTTTTATCAACTGTGCCGCAGTTACGCGTAACTACACTGTAAAAAAAAAGAGTAGAATAATAAACCCTTGTCCTTTCTACAAATCATGATAAACCCTTGAAGGGTTTATGACAACGCCATAAACCCTTTAAGGGTTTATGAAACGAGGGGTATATGAAAAAAAGATGAAACAAGAAGAAAAAGGGTTTATTAATCTGAGATTTAAGGAGAAGGGTATATGATTTTATCTTCAAGGGTATTTTAATATGCGGTTTCAATAAAAGGGTTTATTACTTTCTTACAAAGGGTATTTTATTATACGGTTTCAATAAAAGGGTTTATTACTTTTATACTAAGNAGCAGTAGAATGCATATTTTTTATTTTTTTATAAAAGTTTTCTAGACTTAAATCTTTTTATTTTTTCAATTTTTTGTAATTAAACTTTTTTCTTTTTTAATAAATTATTTCTAATTTTTCTAATTAATTATTTTTCTTTTATGTATTAAATGTTTTTGATGTTATTTCTTTTTATTTTTCATTTTCCTTAAGTTTTAGAATTAAAGTTATTTTTTAACTTTTACTTTAGTAAATTTTGAAATTATTTTTTACTATGAAAATTTTTAATTTAAAAATTTTTTTAAACTCACAATAAAAATACAACTAAAATGAAAACCTAATCTATGTCATCTTTTGTACCAATGGCGACGCCACTACGACCCATAATTGCGAAAAACTTGGCCGCATTTATGCTTAACTGGGATATTTTCACCGTAACTACGGGTAGAGCACTGCAGGGTGCAACATTTTTGTAACCTGTAACCTGCCCTGTAAAAATTTTGAAACCTCATCCTGCCCTGCCCTGCTCTGCTATTTTTAAAGTACGGAAATGTTCAGAATTTTCTATCAATTTTCAAAAAATTAATCTAGTTAAATGCGCATGAAGCTTTAATCAGATAAAATAACATTAAATTTCTTCAAGATTTCTAATAGAAAATATTGCATAAACAAAATTAACTAAAAGCAATATCATCAACGATCTTGTCTTATGTGTGAGTGCATTAATCTCACTAAATTTATCTTTTTTCAAATATTTTTTTTGAAAAGATGCAGAAAATAGCACGCTCAAAATTAACCGGAGGTTAAGCAGGTTACCATGCCAACAACCTGTAACCTGCCCTGTAAAAATTTCGTAACCTGACCCTGCCATGCCTTGCTGTTTTCTCAACCTACCCTGTCCTGCCCTGCCCTGTCAGGGCAGGACAGGACAGGTTACGAGCACCCTGCAGGGCTCTAACTACGGGTCACAGTGCGATCGCAGTTACGGCGTAACTACGCCACAGTTTCATCGTAATGAAACGCATGGGCATATAGATACGAAGGTAATATTAACATTACAACCTTAAAGAGAAGATAATACTAACACAGCTAAGAAGAAAATCACTCGTAGATGAGGAGGTAATGATGACGTCACACATAGTTATAAGGACACTCTTTTGCACTTGTTGAGTGTAAAACTATTTCTTGAGGACAAAAGAGTGGCACAGCAATCAGTCCAACAATTCAGCTATACTAACTTGCTGGTTTATATCTATTATTGATGTAAATATATAGTTAATGATTAGTAGGCGTAGCTAGAGTTCTCATAACAATGATTTTGATTATGGTTGATATATAGCCATTAGAAATTCGAGATTCACACGCCATTTGTTATTTGAGTGAAGCGTGAATACTGTATGATTACATTGGTAAATACCATAAATATGTCACTTAATTTACTACGATGCGAAGTGCGTGGCATTTGGTGAAATATTATCATAGTAAATAGCAGAAGGAACAAAAGCTGTTATCAGCAACGGAATACAGAAACACACTGACAAGTAGCAACAGTACGGAGAAGTTTAATAAATTATAACTTAGCGAAGAAAAATCAGTCGTAAGCAAAAATAAGGGAATAATATAGGAGCTGCATTTTAAAAATATTAATGAGTTTCCAAAAAAAAAGAAGAAAAGTGGCAATAACTAAATAATTGGAAAGTTTGTGGCAAAAATATTGACGAAGCATCTTTGAGGGCCTATTATATACTAATTTTAACTACGTCATACTATTTTTAATTAGTTTCTCATCATTTTCAATCTGTCAAGTAGTAAATATAATCTCATGTAAGAAATGAATATGTTCTATACGATCATTTAAAGTGTGAATCAAGCTAGCATTGAAAATTTACTGAAGTTGATACCGTGGAACTAGAGCGATCATTGAGAATATTCCTATCACAACTCGTAAATCTAAGTTGGTAAAATCGAAGGTTAGAAAAACGTGAAAAAGATGTTAACCCAATCCTAACAATGAAAAACTGTGAAATACGCTGGGATTTCTTACGTTAAGTAGTTGGTCATGATTTGCAGATTACGATGACTACAGAGTTCTATTTTCAACACGATTACTCTTAGATCAAATTTTACAAATATAATCAACATTATGTGTTTCAAACCTTTTAAACAAATAACAAACGTTTTTAAAATTTTATTCAATATATTTCTTAAAAGATAGTGACTTCGTTGAATAATATATACTGTTTTGTGAAGAATTATATGAAGGACCAATTGAAAAAAAGCTGAGATCCGTGCTACCAAAACCAAAATAGCCATTTGTGAAATATGATGATTCACAGATATACAGGTGCATGTGCATGTGCATGTGTATGACTGATCCTCACAAACAATCAATGTACACGATTTACTGTAGTATTTGTTGTTCACAACGACACTGTGATTACGAAAGAATAGGAACCGTGGAATGATTGCTTCTTTTATTTAAACAATAGCAGCAGCACGCAAGCTGTAGATTAAAAATAAGCAAGCATTGAAGAAAAATAATATGCATAATGCCTTTTTTCGTTCTTCATGGTTGTTTATGCTGACACAACATGTATTCCTACTACTCAACAAAAAAAGCACTTGTTAGTTATCTTTTTAATATCTCGCATGAAAAAGCTTGAATTAAAAATCAAATTTGAATTAGCATATAATTATCTTTGAAAACATAAGAAATCATGTGACATTCCTTTTACAAGCAGTTGTTTATTAGTGAATATTTTATTCTGCCAGTCAGCACATCGTAGAAACGGTCAAATAAGCAGGTTACTCTCCAAAACAGAAACATGACGTTACTGAAACCGATGGTAACTCGTGTTAGTCAGAAAAAGATATTTGTATGTATTATCAAAGTCTACAGTGGTATGTTTTAAAGCAAAGTTTTATGTTTTAGCATTACAATCGAACAAATCTGGCTCATCGGAATCCTACCAAACAACTTAAAAGACAAGTATACTAGACACAAAGTGTTCTATAAATGCGTAAAATTGTTGGTGTGGATTTTAAGTTATCCCTAGTCAATCAAACCTAAAACTGCAACCAAAATATTCAGTCATACTCATGCATGTTTGAATAGTGAAAAAATATGTTATGAAAATAGATTCATATTTTATTGCTTTTTGAACGCAAAAAGCGCGCTTAAATATTCATTTGAAAGTATATATCACCAACTTGACAATCTGTGCAGTAGCATGACCAACGAAAGTTCAAGAAAGTTAGAAAATTACCATGCTTCAGTCCGAAGAGTGGATGCCAATGCTTGAAAAACTTAATTTATAGATGCAGATAGTTTCAGTTAAGGCTCCATACACGAACTCCATCGTTTAAACATGTGATGTAAGTGATCAGCATAAACAATAGGGCCAAAACAATGCACAACTATTAAACTAATAATGAACAAAGAAACATACATGAGAATGAATTCAGAGACTTGTTTCTCGCTTCAGCAAATATGAATAGAGCTTTTCATGGTATTATCTAAAAACATTTAACCTTTTATCTGACTTACATTTGAGTTCCGCTGGATGAAAAGTCAAATTTGTGAATGTATAAATATGAGGTATTCCAGTGTTTGATTTATAGGAAACCTAAGATTTTTTCCAAAAATTTTATCAATCATGTGATGCAATGTTTCTTTTTGTCGTGACATATTACATCGATAGTATTTTCTATCAAATTCTAGTTGAACAGTATCCATTCAATTAGGACGTTTGATTATTCACCATCGATGACGAAATCAAATAGAGTTCAGCCACAGCAACAAAGGGTAACTGAAATGTAATTATGATGTTATGATGAAATTATATTGATTGTAGAATAGTATACTCGGCAAGAATCAACAAAAAACTAAAACAAGAAAAAAGTAAACTATGTGCTTGTTATGATCTGTAACCATATTTTGACTGACGTCATAGGAGACGGCGAGCAATTAACATAACACAATCTCGTTGCTTTTGTTTGATGGGTACTGTTCTTGGTGTTATCTTTCTCGCAACATTAGCAACTACTATTGGTTTGGTTGGTATGTATTAATATACAGGCTAGCTTCTGATTTGACTAGGTTGCCAGCTACAATTTTTTGACAAAAATACTGTGAAAATACGATAATGATTGATTGAAATATAGCATTATTTTGAGTGTTTTTTTTGATAATCCTGTTTTAGTTTTGATATGAGTGCATCGGCATCTGATGCATTCAATATGTAAATAATGCAATTGTTCAGTTTTAGAAACAAATAGAATCTAATAGGTAGAAAAATACGAATTTTTAAATAAAATTCTATTTCACTGAACTTGAAATTCATATCAGTGTAAGAAATTTCAGTTTTTTTTCGAGAATATCCACTTTTCAGACTAAAACTGATCTACATATGATAACAAATAAAAACAATAAATATCACAGATGGACTGTCATCATCTTTTTTAGAACGTAGAGTTATTTGCTTAAAAAGAAGTAAAACTGATTATCTGTAGATTATGCAGACTGTTCCAATGATTATTTTTCAGATAATTAGTCGGTTTTGGCGAGTATTGATCTAGGTACTGCTGATTTCAAACTTGAGTGAGATTGATTATCCTTATATGTATTCATCGAGTTAGCTGAAAATAGCGTGACTTTGGAAGGCGATTAACTTTTGATAATTAGCATACTGAACTTCTATGAAAATATCATTGAAATCTGAACAACGGCAAGATAATTAGAAACAACACTCTTTATCGACACGCATACCAAAGAACTATATGAAAACATACATTCAGGTTTTCAAAAATACATACACATTCTTGCACTCTGTAGTGTACTACAGAGTTAAAATGGGTCGAGTTTTTGTATCGTGAATTTCAGTGTCGTGGGATCCAGCATGAGAATGTGTCGCAGTATAATGTGTCGTATTTTATCCGTTCTTTACATATATTCGATATATATGACGCCTGTTCATTCACCATTCTGTTCCACGCATATAACGATTTATAAGTCATCTGATTTATCAGATAAAAATCACAAAATCCAATGTACATTTTTAACGACTATTTCTCGATTTTATATCTCTTGTAAATATTTCGAGATAAATTTTATCACGGGGAAGGCCTACCTGAAAGTAGTCCGATCCAGATCGGACCAGCCGGCACAGGCTGGATTTCAGGATCTGGATGGCTTCCAATTGTGCTTCATACATAAATAATAATGAATATTAATTAAATATTAATTAGCATAATGAATAAAAAATTACGGAAATGCTGTCGCCTAGACTAGAACCGTGATTTCGGAATGTGTCGTGCTCTTGCTGGAGAGAATGTGTTGCAACGAGCACCTGATGTCGTGCCCGATGTGTCGTGCTATGTGTCGCTAATCCCGACACATGCGACACATTTTAACTTAGAGTGTACCGATAAGATCATCTGTGTATCACTTTGACAGAGAACTATTGTATATGAAGTTCAGCCATATTTGTATTTTTTCTGAGAACAAGCTTCTTAAATTTTTCATCGACGCTTTGCGAAGAAATTATAGTAGACCATGAACAATCATCCTCAATTGCTTTCCCCCATTTTTGAAATTTGAATGCTTAAGATGTCTAGCGTTGGGTTTCGATATTGTAAAATTGAAAACTTCATATAAAATTAGCTAGCATAATCTAAAACACAAAAATTAGGTTGCAACAAGTAGATGATAGTGATTCAAAAATTCATTCAACTCCTTGCTAATTATTTTTCATATTGTTTACTAGTGTTAGAAATATTCAATCTCATAGAACGTTTAAAAACTGAACGGTCAGAGGAAAACATGTATGGGTTTATTATTTCTATGAAATACTTCATTAAACACTGCAAAAATCAATAAATTACGTCCCATTGAAAAGTAGATGAAAAGAAATAGATCTTGATTAGGGCAGTAAAACAAAAAACAAAAATGATATGATAAAAAAATATATGAAATATTAGATAGAGAACCGTCTCGATTCCCAGGCATTCAGTATAATAAGTTTTATTTGCTGAGGATAATATTTTATAAGGATCTGGACATGAGCCAAGAATCAAGTAGAAGATTACCAACATATGACTTACCTGATAGGCTATCCGTTTTGAAGTTAGTTTGATTTGATTCCTATGCAATTTTCAAATCCTATTTCAGCAACACAGGCAACAAAAACAGAAGTAACAACAACAAAAACAACAACGACAACTACATCAGCGACAACATCAACAGCCACGACAAGTATAGACTTTTGAATTCACAATCTAACAGTAGAGTTTCGGCAGAGTGCTTTACGATCCTATTCTATGAAAACACTATTTTGCTAAAAATGAGTATATTTGACATGCTAATTTTTTCTTATTCTTCGCGTCTCCACCATCCTGTATACCACACATGTGTAACACCTTAGTTATGTATCAACGCTTAAAAAAGCTCCTCGAAAAATCATTTCTATAATTGAAGATCTAATTAATTAGAATGAAGCCCTCTGCTAGCATATCAAGACCAATCTCGGTAGAATCCTACTAGAGTATTGTACTTTTTTCAGAATTCTTTTTTGAAGACGAATTCATCGTTATTCTTATAAATCTTCAGAGTGCGTATAGCTGATCAGAGCGTTTATTTACGGGCACGACGCACACAAAGAAAGCATCAATTCTGCCCTTTATGCTAGTCAAATATTGTTCGTCTTAAATTTCCGTTGCTCATTATTATCACGTTTTTACTCATTTTTAGACTAACTAAAAATAAACTGTTAATGAGCTTATACACCTAAGATATGTAGGAGACGCGTCAAGTTTTTCGCACAAACAAAATATAAGCCAGCCTCCATGAGTTTACCTAGCACCTTTGGAAGTATCGCTTTCTATTGATCACATCTCGTTTAGCCACAACCACGACAACTGCTCAATATGTAGATCATGCTTTCTGGTCCTTTGATAGCAATGCACTTGAGTTGTATAATACTGGTCTTGATGGTATTCTTTCGGGTAGTCCAACCTATACTACGAGTTTTGCTGGATACGGAAACGCCATTAGTCTTACTCAATCCTCTAACCAATATGTTTATATCATGTCAAAAGTACTTCCACTGAACTCACGTAGTTTTACAATCGAAGCATGGATTTATCCTATTGGTTTTTCAAGCAGTAGTGACTATGGAATATTTGGTCAGTGTCAAACATTAAGTAACAATTCATGCTTATATTTCCTAGTTCGAACTAACAAATTATTATGTGGATTCTATAATGATGATATACCTGGTAGCACCACGCTTAATATGAGTACGTGGTATCATGTAGCTTGTACATACGACGCGACTACGATGTCGCAACAAGTTTGGATTGATGGTTATCTCGATGGTTCACGCTCAGCTAATCCATATCAAGGTCTTTGGGGAAACACGACTATCGGTGCAACTTTTCAATCAGGCAGTGCATCTTCTTTCAACGGTTACATAGACAATGTACGATTTCAGGCAAGCGCTAAAAACTCCAGTGAAATTTTAAACGATGCAACGTTGCATGCTTACTATTCATTTGATGGAGGCTCTCTTATTGACAATGGTCCCAACGGTATCAATGGAACATCCTACGGAAATCTATCCAGTACAACTGGTCGAGTTAATGAAGCAATGCAATTTAGTTCGGGACCCTATATGTCCTATTCATATAATCCATATTACTTTTTGGGCATTAGCAAGCGTGCATTCACTATGGCATTATGGGCAAAACCGACGAAAAACAATACAGCAGAAACCCTTATATTTGTAGGGTCACTGTCAACTGGATGGTGCGTGCACTTTCTGGATATGACGTCAACTGGACAGATAGTTGCCAACTGTTGGAGTGGTATTGGTGTAACCACAAATGGTCCCATCGTACCTATGAACATTTGGACGCATATTGGTTACACTTATAGCATAAACAACGGTCTTCGATTATATATTAATGGTAGTCAATACTCAGCGACAAGTGCTTTCACGTTTGTTGCCTCTGGTGTTCCGATGAGTATTGTGTTGGGTGGAAATAGAGTTGTTCATAAATATATGTGATCAACTACCTACCATAGACTTTTGATCTAGACTTTCACTGACCAACGTTAATTTTGAATATAGAGAATGGTGGCAGAACCATTTGTTTTCCAGGCTATGGTGGTGCATTTACTGGAGTCCTTGACGAATTTTATGTTTATAGACGTGAACTAACAGCAGTTGAGATTTTGGCATTAGCCAATCCTTAATTTATTTGTATAAAGCTCACGTTTAATACTACATGACGGCTATAAAATGTTTATCAGTTTTTTCTCTTTAAATAGAAGTAGTATGCATTGTGACTATTAGCTCTTAATAAGACCAATAATACGAAAGTCTTTCACATAGATGATTTCACAAAAGATATAATAAATATAGAAGTTGTTTGTGTGATGTCTACATAAAACGGCACAGGAACTGATTAACACATGTGAAGGGTAATTAACTTGATTTTTCCATTTAGATCTTTATGTTTAGGTTCTGGTGAGAAACAAAATTTTATCTAAAAGAAATACGAATACCCGTATATATTTCTAGCTTCTTTTTTTATACAAATCCTCTTGATGTAATTGATTCTAGTTCGCAATTCTTCACTGTCATAAATTAGAAGTTGACAGAATTTCTATTAATCATATTTTTGTTTTCATAAAAGCTTTTGATTGGTTGATTGGTATTCATGTACTTCTGCATACATCCTATCAAAAGTTGTTTGTTCAACAGAAGTAATAAATGGAAAAGGGAAATTTGCATGGTAAGCAAAGAACTAGTTATCGAAACCAATTCACGAGAAGAAAACCTGCTCAGTCAAGTTAAGTCTGGAACGAAACCGATACCATGCTGAACCTTAAAATATTGCAGTTCTGTTTAACGATGACTGAACTATTTATGATTCTATAAAAGCATGTTTCTATATCGCATCTTCTTTGTTTTGATTTAAAAATATTCGTACGGCGGTAAAACTAAGCTGTTCAAAATATTTAGTCTCGGACTGCTAATTAAATACGGTTACATCTGACTCTTATCATGTATTTTATAAATATAACCAATTATATAATTATATATATATATATACGCTTAATGCCTTAATTCTATATGTAACTAATTTTAATTCTATCGAAATCCATAGCGTTATATCGTTAGATATACTTTAAACTGAGGTGACTATGTAAACATTTTGTTAAATGTGAATATTTATGTATTTCCTCTACACAAATACGTATCAACTCTGACTTATGATATACTGGCCTATGTGGTCACAGTTGTAGAGTAATGTAGAGACCTGCATATTTCTTTCTACCCCTGCGAATGAATTCGATAGGATCCGACTGTAGGTCCGTGCCCAGGAATTCCATAAGATTTCGTCGGTTTTATTGAAACACATATGATATTCGGTTTATTCGCTGTCTGACCCTTGTCGGAATCCGATAGGATCCTACTGTCGGAATGATTCTCCTGGGTATAGGTAATGTGTATTAGTCTTTTTCTATGTTGAATGTAAAAAGAACATGTTTTATGGTTTTAACAAAGTTCAGTGTGATGAAAGCCGAATAGAACGAAAATATCGTACTTCAATCGCTTGAATCGTTTAGTTAAACGTGTATATATCATACTCTGAAAAAAATAAAGGAGATTTACAGAACCCTCCGAAAAGGTTCTGTAGAATTTCAGAATGCTCCAAATGTGTCCAAAGTCTCAAAAAAAGAATAAAAATTTTGACAGAACCTTTTGAAGGTTCTGCGTTTTACTCAAGTGCAGAACCATCTCTTACAGAACCTTTTTTTCGGTTCTGTACAGCAAAAAAAGNCTTTTTTTGCTGTACAGAACCGAAAAAAAGGTTCTGTAAGAGATGGTTCTGCACTTGAGTAAAACGCAGAACCTTCAAAAGGTTCTGTCAAAATTTTTATTCTTTTTTTGAGACTTTGGACACATTTGGAGCATTTTGAAAATCTACAGAACCTTTTCGGA
This sequence comes from Rotaria magnacalcarata, assembly GCA_900239745.1. NCBI lineage: Eukaryota > Metazoa > Rotifera > Eurotatoria > Philodinida > Philodinidae > Rotaria > Rotaria magnacalcarata. The sequence continues at coordinate 50,027 of OENM01000506.1, forward strand.
GGGTTCTGTAAATCTCCTTTTATTTTTTTTAGAGTAGAAGACAGATGTAGTTTAATTTTTCAGTAAATACATAGAAAACAATCAGTGTCACAAATATTTTAGTAAAATGAAAATGTAATTGATTCGTTAGATCCAACAATAGAAAGTTCGTGAGGATGAAGAAGTTATATTTCTGTGGTCAAAAATATTGATAGCTAAATTAGCGATAAATATTCTATTATCTTTAGAAGTCGTTTGAATTGAAGTACGTAGAAGGCTAAATGTACGAATGAAGTATCTGCTTAAGCGATTGTGAGTAAAGTGATCAAAACCTGAATAGTGCAATGACTACTGCTGGAAATCTTTTCCGCTTCTGAAAAGCTGAAAATGTAACACTTTCGGGAGGAATCTTTCAGGTGAAATTCATTTAAGTGATGTCATAGGAAAGCTTAATCTTGCGAAACTTGAAACAATATTCCAAAGATTTCCTGAAATTCTGAGAGAGTTCAAACAAACCTTAAGTGCTTTCTCTGGTATCATTTTCTGTTTTTCAGAATAGTGTAAGCCATATGTGCTCGAGCTATCTTTGAAAAAAAAGGAGTTTAGCTTAGAACAGAATAATACAGCGTGAAATTATTCGTAACACTTAAACCATCTTTTATTTGATATGATTCTTTGAATTATGTAGAACCCTAGATGATTTGCTGGTAACCGAATGAAAGCATGAAAATATCAGTGTCTCTGTTAAATTTTTTCACGCTTTCATGTAACAACTCAATATTTTTAGAGAGCGGGTAATCTATCTATCGGCAAATGATCATGAACTAGCGATTATGTTGCCGATGGTGAGTCCTATTATCAGTTGTAAAGTATCTAAACTCACTCGCAGTCAATCATTACTATGAAAACTTATTGGAAAAAAGTAGCCATCGCTATTGTTGTTTATAAGTTCTGATAATTTTGTTTTTAAAGATTGCCAGTTATGATTTTTTCAAGAAAAATGCACACAAATTAAAATTGTCATCTATTCGGTCTGATTTTTTAGCACCAGCACCTGATCAGCATGACTAATATTAACAGCTACTGACGCCGGTAGATAGAATGGTTCTCCGTCCATTTGTGCTGTCATCGGGCTCAATAATTCAATACGCAACTGGCTACATTGAGCAATCCTATAGCCGCAAAAACCAACGTGAATTGTAGCCATGTGTGCAGTATTCAAGCTGAGAACTTCAATTTTTCGATCGCCAAAATCTTGACATTCAAAACTACCTACTGAGTTTGGTGCTTCGTGTACACTAGTTTCGCTCAGGCTGTTCGATTTGACATTTTCATGAATATCGACTAATGAACTGAATACATCGACTGAATTTGTCGAATTATCATCTGTAACAGAGCTAGATTTTTGAGTATCCATCGAATAATTGTTATCATAACTAATGAAACTTTTTGATGAAGATTTTCCCCATGGATTCGTACCAGATGCATAGCCTGGAATGTTGAGTATGACAAGCGTATGACAATCACGTATAGCATCAGTTAGATTGCGTCCGTCACATATCAAACGAATATAAGAGCTCAGATTCCATATATTCGCTCGAGCAAAGTCGCTCAAATATTTGCAACTTTCATTCAGATACATAAGCTTATTTTTCAGCGGTGAGGAAAATTTTGACGGATCACGTGTGCGTTCATCATGAAAATCGAGAGTAATGGCTGCGTCTAAACCAAAACTCATGTAATTGATGAAGCGTGTATTCGGTAACTGTTGATGATTTTCATACGAAGCTCGATTATCCTCGAGAACAAATTTTGGATGTTTAAGTAACGATTCCAATGTACGCATAACTTGAAGTTTATTCGTGGGCTGTTGTTCCATCGACTCAGATGAGGTTGGTATATCGAGCTGTTCGACCTGAACTGCCCAACGATCGAGTGCAACTACTTGAGCTTGTGGAATTCGTAGCATTGTATTGAAAAGACTTTTTGAATCATATTGTTCGCCCCATGCTAGTACGCGAGAAAGATCATTGCCCGTTCCTAACGGACAAATACTCACTGGTGGATTATTTCTCGATGGATAATTTTCGGCTAGACAGCCAAGAATCCAACCAACTGTGCCATCACCACCGAAAACACAAATACGGATATTCGGTAAAGACGAATATATTTCAAGTGCATTCGTGATAGTAGCATTATTTTCCAGAAGAAATACTTGACGTGGATTTAACGTTTTTAAGAGTTCTCGATAAATTGTTTCTCCTACTTGACCACCTGAGCGTTTATTAATGAACATGATAACGGGTGCATACGGAAAACAGCTTGATCCGGCATTACTATCATTCGAATGTGAAGGTAATCGAGCTTGGAAACCGAGTTTTGATGTACTTGAGCGGCTGAGCCATTGTGGTCGAACAATAATATCTCTATTAATGAAAATTAAAATATCAATCTCAACTAGTGATCAGAGTAGAATAAAATTGTTTTAGGTTTCTTTTGAATTAACCCAGTAAGTAGAATACGTATTCTCGCTTTGTATTTATTACTTGAACTTGATACATTCATGAGCAACTTTCAAGATTTTTAACATGTAATTTTCTCAAATAGCTTTAAAAATACTCAACAATCAATGATGAAATACTATAAAAATCACGGATGAGTCTAAAGTGTGTTGTAATTCAGTATATCTTTAAGCGTCGTAATTCTATAAATATTTTTCTTATTCAAACTATGTAACCATCATTTGATGCTTACCGAAATATTCCATAATCACAATGACTCATATCATCTTGATTAGCAAATTGTTGCCAGCACGATTCATGGTAACCTCGTGAACACCATAAACAAATAAGACCTCGTGAAGGTTTTGACAGTTTTTGACTGAAGTTTTCCGATAGAGCACTCATAGCCGACGTCAACTGTCCAACGACATCTAAGGACGATATTGGTGAGGATCGACCAGTTCCACCTCCGAATAGAGTATTTGACTTCGATGTTCGTTGACAGTATGTGCATGGTTTTGACAATGTATTCACCTGAGACCAAAAATGTCGATCGTATTTCGATGGATTATTTTCGTTCTCGATATCCGAACTTCCTAACTTCGGATTTTCAACAAATGACGGACGACATATTGGAAGCAAATCGACTTCTGTTGACTTGACGTTATTCAAATGATGTGAATGTATGACTAAACCACATGATCCACATTGTAAAAGTGCTAATGAATGTTTTGATTTGATATTTGAACAAGTCGCATAGATACATGACTGAGCAGTCGAAGCATCCGTACTTGTGAAAGAAAACCAGCAATGAGATGTCGGACGGACGCGATCACTCCACTCGACTCCGTACGATACTGGCGTGTTGCTACCAGTTTCAATTGACTGACCAGATGATGCATTCTCAGTTGACTGCGAGGTGCTAAAAGTCGCAATAATGTTTCGATCTTTTTTCTCATAGAACTAGTTTGATCACTACCTTGTTGGATTCGCAACGATGAATGATTGAGATTCGTTTGATTGTCCGTCTTGAGGCGCAGTCTGATCAAATGGAATAATCGGTGAAGAATTTAATTGTTTACCTTCGTCATTTTCTATTGGTCTAATACCATAACTATTCGGTTCTCGATTGTTATTAGCCGATTGATTTTCCAGTGTTAGATCATCGATGTTTGCTTGAGCAGTTGAAGTTTCATCAGTGGGCAAAGTCGACATGATTGATGCGGTATGTGGTGGCAATGCCGTCATAGATGGTTATCGATTTAGCGTAGAGATAGAGGAATGTGTAATGTATACGAAATTAGTTTGAAAATCTAGAATGACGCAAGTATGGCTCAAGTTACCTATGCAAGAAAGTAGCAAGCATTGTTTGCATCATTCTTAAAAGCAAGCAATAGTATGTTCACAATGTAAGAACTAATCGGCACCTAGGGTTTACTCTACTCTATTTGATTTATTTCATAACTCGTTGCATACAGATGGCTCAAACATTAAAATCAACTATTATGAATTCATTAAGTGACACGAATAAAAATACAGGTTGAAGATATGGGTTTTCAGTTCGCTTCGCTCGCGCTGTCTATTTAAAATAAATAAATGGTCTTGCAAGAGACATTCCTGTAACACATACTATAAAAATAGAGTATTTAAAATGGAAAAGAAAGATGTTTTTAGTCAAAAAAGAAACTGAATCATATTGGAAAATATTTTCTTTGTTCCCTAGTCTGGGATATAATGATTCACTAAATTCAGATGGAAAGATAAAGCTTTCTTTTCTCAATCAAACCAACTAGAAATTCATGAACTTTCGATGAACAACTGTAAAACACTTCAGCAGAGGTCTCCGAAAATAATTTCTTTCTCTTTGCTTGCTATAGGCAAATTTTTAGTAAATCATCTTCATTTTTTTTGCTTCAAAATATTACAGAACTCAGTGAAAATACGCTATTGTCTAAAGTTTAGTTACATTCAATTATACGACTAATCTTCATTTCATATATTTGTAATTACGTATCCTGTTTTTACGAGTTATATTAATGCTATAACTGTATAGGAGTTGATCTCATAGACGCTTTATAAGCAATACATACAGTAATCGAAATGTGTATAAATAACGATTTTATATGGTTTCATATTGCTCTTCGCCAGTTGAATACCTTCGATATCTGCGTATCTCTTCATACTGTACATGTAGATATATGAGATCTAGATGTCGAGTAGATCTTTTAGTTTTTATGTTTCCCGTGTCAGAACTCGATTGCAAGTTTTAGAAAATTTCCTAAAGGCTTCATATCGGAAATATGATCTTTTCGAACCTTAGCTGAATATCGTTAGTATTCGATTGATAATTACTTAAATATGCACAGAATTATTTTAACGACATAAATCAGATGTAACTGTGATAGAAAGGAAGCCTAGTTTAATTTTCTTGTCCGCTAATAATTAAGATTTAGTATTGTGATATGAAAAGTAAAAACTCCTATTCCTTACGATAATGCAATGTGAATACATCGTATTGAACTTCATGAAAGATATGAATATTTCAAAAAATACTAAAAATTAAATTTTTTTCTAATCCTTTCTTGGGATCTGAATCCATTAATTTTGACAGCAGAGAATATTAAAATGATAAACATTGAAACAGTTTAATAGCACTCAAGCTTTCTCCATCAAAATAACATGTTTACTTGGATGAATGCAGCAAGTAGCGATTGCTACGATTAAATACCAATATTCATTCAAGTCTCATATTTTACATAAACATCATCATAAATTTTTTATTGAAGGAAACTCAATTCTCCGTATGAATGCATTTCTTTTAACAAAATTATCTAAAGTAACATTTCAATCAATCAACTAAAAGCAATCCATTTCAATATTTCATTCTTGCATGCTCGGCTATTGTGCTAGATTCTTCGTAAAAGTAAAACTATTACGAGAGAAGATTTCCAGGTGTGAATCTGAGTTTTTAATTGGGTATTTGGCATTTTGTAAAGCTCCATAACACGAAGTACTCTTCAACATTGAATATTTTTGAAGGATTTAGATGTATTTTAGTTTCACAAGCATAACTGTAACTTCTATTAGGGATATTTTAAACGTAGATGAATATTAATTGACTGTAAATATCGGCACAGTTAGAATCAGTCATTGTCTACATCTAGTTTTGAACAGTTAATATTCTATTTAGCTTTTTTCTGGTATAGTTATTTGATAAAGTAGAATGGTTTAGACAGATAATCGACCTATGATTATCATCTCAATTTATCTTAAGCCCTAAGCACATTCAAAAAGATTGAAAACGTCAGTATTTTTTACAAGAAAAAAATCATTGATTTCTGCACATTGCTAGAGATTAGTGCTCATTTCAAAGTAGCTATGGATCTATGGTAATTTTGTTCAAATGTTCAGTCAATAAAATTACATCTACTCGTAAATTTTGCAATGTTAAAAATAGAACTATTAGTATAAAAATGAAAATTTTATGCAATAGTAAGTTATGGTTATCTTTGAAAACGAGGAAATCTATCTAAATCCTAAAAAATGTCTAATTAAGAGAAATGTTTTCTGTCATAGAACTCAATAAGTTGCCATAAAATAAATCAGTAACGAAAAATCACATTTGATGAGCTACCCACATTAGAGAGTCGATGTACATACAAATACAACAATATAATGTCTCCTGGATGTGTAATAAATCGATCATTTAATTGCAGAAAAACAAATACTGAAGTTAATGTCGATAGTCACGTTTATGTTGAGGATTTTGTCGATAACAAGTGTTACCATATTGGCATAGAGGTTTACTACTGTCATCATCATCATCAACATCATCTTTATCGTTATCATTATTTGTTTTTTCTTCATCATCGTAATCAGAATCACCCGGATGAGATTGTTCACTACGATGTGTTGGATTCTTTCGATAACATGTTGCACCATAAGAACAAACAGGGCGACGCTTATCATTTGATTTAGCTAAATTGCAACTCCAGTTAATAAGTAGCACTAAATATATACTCCTACTTTTTTTCGGAGAGATTGAATCGAATCCATCTTTACTGTCACTATCAAAAGATTTTTTTGAGGACGATTTATCTGGTTCTATAATTAATATGCTAAGATAATTAGAACACAATGAAAAATGTATCGCGAATTAAAGCTCACCAGATATATTTGGTGTACCATTGATACTAGTATTGTTATCTTCTTCAGAACTCACTACAGCGCATTTATTTATATAGCATTATTATTATAGCAAAGCTATACTTACATTGTCGTTTTACAATAGGACGAACCCTAGATGATGAATCAAGTTGATTTGTAGAATCCGGTCTAATTGTCGTTTTTGTCACTGTAGAAGATGAAGTTGATGCTGATATCCATGTCGGTAGTTTACGTGGTTTTTTATTTGAATCCAGTAGTTCAGATTCATCCTATGAATTATGTCCATCACTTCGCAATTCATTAAGATAATAAAAGCATACTTGATCTTTCATGGATTTGAGACACGAAGAATCGCTATCTTGAATAGAAGGTTTCGGTTCAACATCTGAACTTTTTACTTCATGCAAAACATCTGAAGATAGTATGTTTGGTTGATTTTAGATTAATATTTTGATAATGAAAATCGATATTACTTTTTGACTGTTGATCAGATGATGCAAAAAATTCATCTTTATTATTATTCACATCATTAGAAAAGTTGATGCGAAAGAAAAAGCTTGTTGGTAATAAACCAATTTGATCGCCATCTTTTAATTCTTGTTCGATATCTTTTGTTAAATGAACTGTTTTACCATTCAAAGCTCGATAAAATACCGGATTAGTATGAACCGGTTTAATCCAAAGTGTTTCATCGTTCTTCAGTAATAATTCAGCATGATGACGAGAAATTTTTTTATCGTTACACTAAAAAAAGACACGTAATTGAGATAATAAGAATCAACTTTTTTCACATACACCTAACGACGAGCCCCGCCCAATGATTAGCTTTTCATTTATTTTGACTATTATACGATTGCCTTCAGAAACCGGAGTTAGTTCTATTTTACAAGACATGCTCTTGTGTAATTTCAGAGCTATATGAAACTTAATACCTACTCGATTCAGTCACCTATTCATTTTGACAACAAGTAAAAACATAGGATTTCAGTTTTTTCATCAATAGAAACTTACGAAAGAGGGAGCACGCTATCAGAATACATAAAAGAATCGTTGAGAAGAAGAAAAATATATATATGAAAATTTTATCTAATCATCAATTTTCGCACAAGAAAAGGAACGATTCATGAAAATACAATTAAATCGCAATAAAAATCTTTCTACGATACATTAAACCAGCAACTATAGTCCAAAACAAAACTCCATAAAGATGCATAGCAAGTAATTGAGCGTGTGTTGTTTCTTCGACTTGAAATTGTATAGGAAAAGATTTTGAGCAAACTTCATGACCAACATAGATTACAATTGAATTCATACCTAACCATAAAAAGGGTTCACCAGTAAACCATTTACAAACATCAATAAGTAAATAAAATATTGTTAAAATTAGAAAAGCTAAACCAGCTAAAATAAGTACAAAACTAAGCGACCAAAGATTTTTATTAATTGGTATCCAACTATCTGAATTACCACCTTTAGACAAGAGTAAACCAATAGATCCACAAATAAAGCCAAATATAAGCCAATGTGCACACACACGCCGAATACGTGTTGAATGAGCAAAACTATGACCCGCCTGTACGCCAAGATAACAAAGTAGAGTTCCAGTTAAAATTCCTAATAGACCTAATAGAAAATAAAATAAAGCTATGAAAGATTCATAATTCAATTTATTTTTTCTCACCTTCAGGATCATGTGGTACTTTAGTATCATAGATATCTGCACATGTTGGATGACCATCCATATGACTATTGCGAAGAATTAATCGATCAATATATCCAGCAGCTCCTAAAAAAACAGTTTTAATTAATCAATGAAATTAATGCATTTCTAAATTAACCTCCAGTACAATTTTGATATTTTCCATAATCGTGTTTTCCACCAGGACCTAAATAACCTCGTGGACAATCGTCAAATTTCAGAATAAATGTAATTAAAACCCAAGCAAGAGTGATCAATAATATAAACAACCATTGTGGCCAAAAATGAAATAAAGTACTTGATAATTCGATGCGTAGGGGTTGACGAACATCATTACCTTTATAAATAGATATTTACGTGTAATTCTATTTAAACACAAAAAACCTTACCTATTGGCCATTGTGATGAGTATGGTTCATCTTCATTATCATCAAAAATTAAAACCAGTGTAGCAGCAAAAAAATAACATGCTGCTAAGCGTTGAAGAACACCAAATATTCGGATGTTTACCCATCTTGAATAGCCGCCTTGTAAAATTAAACCTTAAATTTTAACAACAAAAAATTAATACAAAAAGAAATTTTCTTTTCTTTTTTAGGTTATTTTACCTAAAGCAAAAAGTATTATGGTTCGTCGACATATTTTAAGAAATATCGCTCGTTTTCGTAGATTTTTTGCTCGGAGAGAAAGATGTGAGAAGACAATAGATACACCCATAATCCAAGTAAACCATGGAAAAACCAAGTCGGCAACCGTTAAACCATTCCAAACTATATACAATCATACGCATTGTCCATAGCTTTCAAATAAAACTTACTTGAATGTTTAAAAAACCGATATTCGCCACCTGACACAAAAAAAAACTTCAAATTACAGATCTAAGTACATACGAATGTCTTACCTCCATAATTGACAAAAATCATCACCATCAATGAAAATCCTCGAAAAGTATCCAACGAACGAAGTCGTTTTGGCAATATTTTTTTTATTCGAATTGAACTATTCGATAATTTTGTTGATCCAACTAATGGTAATTCTCTAGCAGTCGTTAGAGTACGAATAATATCATCATTAGGATCGTTAGCAATCGTTGCCGGACTATTTGGTAACGAAGTAAGCAAATCTTCATTTATCAATCCTTGTTGAACAGCATTCGGAAGATAGCGAGCTACGATTCGACTACGCGAAATACGATCCCATATTTGAATAAATAAAATAAATGCAAACATAATTGACATTCCAATAATAATTGGCAACCAATAATAACTTGAGTCTTGTGTTTGCTCTATTGAGCAGGAATCTTGATTTTCTAAAGTTTTTATAACTTCAAATAAATATGATCCATGCTCGCGAAATAAATAGGATTTGATCTGACATCGTAGCGTTTTATTGGTAGGTTCTGCGAAAAGTTGAAAATCATAGCCATATTTTGTATTGATTATAATAGTTTGATTTTCATTATTTGGAACGCTATCGCCTAAAGGTTCAAAAATACATTTTTCGCATACGACCGGGTTAAAAGTAAACATAATTGGATCTGAGTAATTTTTGTTGCTTATTGTTATATAAGCTTCATCGAAACTCAGTTTACGTATTGAACGATCTTTCATCAATTCTGCTTGGCCATGCTGAAGAAACTCTTCGATTGTTAGAAGATAAATCCATAGATAATAAAATAATTTCTTCATTATGTAATTATTTCTTCAAAAAAGAAAACAACAAATTATTCAACACTAACTACCTTGGCTCACGTGATTATATTGAAAAACGCAACCAGTTATTTTACACGTTCTTTGCGTCAACATTCTACATCATTTAAATGGGACCCTTATCAATCTTTCACCTGAAAAAGTGTACGGACGTATCTTTCATTACGTTTTGCTTGTTGTCTTAAACAACAACTCGCGAGTCTTTATTAGAGATGTTACATACACTGAAGCAACAAATCGTTATTATTCTTCATGAATATCAAAATGTGCTTCATTGGTTTTTTTCCTTTCGTACAAAACATGATACACAAAATGTATCTTATCTATGTGGCATATCTAATTATGTAAAGAGAGAAAAGCTATTTCCAAATAAACGAACAACCAAATCTATCGATAAACCGCATACACAAAAGATTCAAGTGATGATATAAACAACCAACTACTTGAATAAATCTATATAATATTATTAATATTTGGCTTAAACGGAAGTTTTTTGAAGATTCAATTCATCACTGTGATTTTAAGATGAACGATTATTCTGGAATTGGATACAATTTACTAAGTTCAAATATTTCGATTCATAATTTTGAAATTTTAACTAGCAATGATAATCATCTTGAAAATGGCTATGTCCATTTTCCTATGTTTCATTCTGACAAAAACAAAATAGCACCGATGAAATAAGAGACTGATATTGAAATCCGGTAAAAACGATTTCAACAGTCAGCTGATAGATTTTTTAATTAATCCAAAAGCAACTGTAAATAGCAGAATAACATATGATTACCTATTAAAAATTTCATATAAACATGTAGTAACAATAAGAGAGTTTCATTGATTTCTGTATTCGATTCAAACATCGAAGTAAACTTTCTTTTTAATTTGATGCCTGTAAAATTTTGTAGCACGTCGTATCTTACCAAAAGAAAACAAAGATAAAAAAAAGACGAATTCTTCAATAAGATACCGTTCACAGTATTATATTTTACCGATTTATGTATACGAAAAACACATCAGTACTATAGAAATTCAATAGAAGCACATGAAATAGAAAATATTAAAAGGAAGTGTGCTCGTTTTCTGAGAAATTTACTTGGAATCAGTAATAAATACAGAGAGAAAAACGATTTCAAAGCAAAGCCTTTCAAAAGCTGATTTTTCTTTTGAAAATTATTCATCGTGAAGCTCTACGAAATAGTTTGCATTTAGTCGCCTTCTTAGACGACAAATATCATATAATGTGTATAAGGAAAAATCGTTTCGAATTCAGAGCTGAACGACAGAGAGAAAAAGTCAGCCGTTTTTTTTTGTTCGAATAGTATATAAGAAAACGTCACGATTAAAAGGTTTAAAGGTAGCTAGCTTGAGAGAAGCATCGAAAGTGAAAAATATAGAACATATAAAGGTTTTAATATTTAATCTTAGGCAAACATAAAATAATGGCTGGTCTTTATTTGAGACCTTTCGATAATACATCAGTATGTATTATACCTCATTCCTCCGTGAAATGTAGAAAAACAAAAATTCATCGTCGTATCCACTGTCAAAGATGATATGGGTTTTACAAAACGATGCATCTATCTAAAGTCAAGTTTAGACATAAGTTAGACTTGAGAAGCGTCTAAAAATAAGATGCTTCAGTAAAATAGATATTGATGCATCTTATTTGTTTTAGATGTTTACATGTGATATATGTTGATACGTCTCGAACTTTGTTCTAATTCAAGTATGACTAGTCAGTTACACACACGCAATGTGTAATTCAAACTTAATGCGTTTACATGAACTATTCAAGTAATGTATTGTCTTGTAGAAAATCGTAAGTAATCTTTTTTTTTAAATTTATTTTGGAAAAACAATTCAGTTTTAAATATAAATGAATACACTTATATACGTATGTATTACTTATTTTTTCACATTTCGCCTTATCTCATCATGTTATTTTTTTTCTCGATTATATTAATATCCCGAACATATACGCATCCCTAGCTTTTTAAACAACTTTGATACTTTGCACCTCGATACTTTAGCTGATCAACGAGCTACATATACTTCACCGATGATTGTATTTCGAAAATATCGCAAATAAAATAGTTTAAAATTTTTCTCATCAATTCTTATGTGCATATACCCAGGTAAATGCGGGAAATTGCGGGAATCGGAAGTAGTATTCCGGGCGGAAATTTTCGGTGATTTTCCAATCGGTTCCTGCCTGAAAGCACAGGAAATCATTGGGAATTCACGGGAAAAATTCCCGACCCGAATACTGCTTCGACGTTCCAGTGATTTCTGGTGTTTCCCGCCGTACGAGTCCAACCTGGAATATTTTACTCGTTCTTTTTTTATAATTGATGAAATTCATCTTAATTATTTGTGTTATCATATGTTTCTTCTTGCATCTATTTTGTACTTATCTATTCTTGAAAATAGTGTGGTTCTTATATGCAATATGATATATCTAATTCATATTGTGATATTATATTTTCTTAAATATATTTTCTTTGTTTTCTGTAGATAAAAGTATTTTCATCTTTATTTGGCTGATTGGAAATTTATTATTGAATGTTAACTTTCATCCAGGAATATTTTAAATTAATGAAGTAGGACCGAAACTTAACTAAGCAAGCAGTTTTGCTAAGCAGATGTTAAGTATTCCTTCTATTTTTACATCTATCTTCCTTAGACGCTGCATTTGATCCAAGACTTACAGGTTCTAGTAGTAAATAAATTAAGCGTTAAAAGGAGCCTTTCCTGGTGCAAATTTATAGAAATTGATCTAGATGTTATACCTGTCGGAGCGATATATTTTTAAGTGCAATTAAACAACTACATTAAAAAATATATCGCTCCGACAGGTATAACATCTAGATCAATTTCTATAAATTTGCACCAGGAAAGTCTCCTTTTAACGCTTAATTTATTTACTACTAGAACCTGTAAGTCTTAGATCAACTGCAGCGTCTAAGGAAGATAGGTGTAAGACGCTTCTCTTATTAGTGCAGATCATCCAACTAGAAACGAGTAAGACTTGAGTTTCTCAAATCGGTCATCCGTTGACTGTTGACACTTAAAAAGCGTCTAAACGAAATATATTAATTATAACCAATCACAATTAGTTCGAAGTGTCTTGAATAAACGGACGAACTTATCTTGTGTATATGTGGCAGAAGAAATTAAAACTTTCCGCTAGGAGAAATGAAATTTTAAGTTTTCCTAGGAACATTTAGGAAAATTTAAAATTTTCCTGAAATTTTAATTTCTCCTGCGACATATACACTCCATTGGTCTTGATTTTTAGTGTCATTATGTCTGTTGTTTTCTTTTCTTTTCTTTTCTTTTCCTGCATCACATAGTATATAAATAAACGTGCCGAGCCATAATTCATATTTAGTTTACACTCAGCTTATTTTTCGTACTGTACAACATGTCAACAAAAGCTTCAGGCGATATAAAACTTCGACTTGACTATTGGAATTGTCGTGGTCGTGCCCAATCTGTTCGTTATATGCTCGAAGATATTGCATATACACATAAAAATGTTGATTATAAAGAAGATTTGGAATTACTTGAAAATGCAGCTGAATTATGGCCTAAACGCAAAAGCGACGAATCAATTTCTGGACCATTTCATAATCTGCCTGTATTTCATTGGAATGAAACAGACACATTTGGTCAAACATTAACAATAGGTTGATTCAATTCGTAAACAATAAATTACATATATTTTCTATTTTTATAGGTCAATTATTAGCACGAAAATTTGATTTATATGGTAAGGTAACATCGTCTATTACGGATGAAGATCTCTTACATGGTTATATTGATGGTGTTGTTTCGTGTGCATATACTGATGTTATATCGAGTGTTTTAATGTGCATATGGACCTGTACTCAATTTGGCGACGACAATAATCCATCAAATCGTTTCGCTGCGAAGATATTGAATGATTTAAAAGCTTTGAATGATTTACTTAAAAAAAGTTCAACATCATTCTATTATGATCAACCAGAGCCAACAATTGCTGATTATTTTGTTCTTGAAGCCTTTACAATAACTCGTGATTATCATCAAGAATTAATCCCGAACGAAGAAGACGTTCAAGCATTAATGAAACTCGAACGAATCATGAAAGAACGACCAGCATTAGCTAATTATTTTAATAAAGGATCATTATTTAAACGTTTTACTGGATCACCAAAGGAAATTGAATATATGGCAACACTTGCTGCAACAAAAAAATAATTATATTCTTATTCTTGCTACTTTTTTTTCAATTTAAATAAACCTGCTATTGGAGTACCTAGAAACTCATCTAATTAAATTATGTAGAACATTGATTGTTGTAACAACAGAAAATATTACTAAAATTATTTATACATCATACCTGATCTCATCGAAGAAAA
>OENM01000507.1:0-21204 GCA_900239745.1 Rotaria magnacalcarata
ATTGTTTTTTCAGAATCCGGAAAAAATCCGGAAAGGTTTTCAAGGATCAATTGTAGTTACGTAAAGGACATCTTTCTCAGTTAAACTATAAATAACTTTGTATATTTTCACAAAATAAAACATACTGTAATTACACAAAAATAAAAACAAACAGCTAAATGTTGCCAATTTATAGAAAATAACTTAGAAATTATACAATTTGAAGTTAATTAGCACGTTGTTTTTTGGCACAATATTTTTCATTAGAATGAATAGGTTTCAGCAGTTCTGGTTTTGATAAAAAAAGTTATAAATTTCTGTACATGATAAAGATGAGCTAAAACGAATTTTAAATTCAGCTGCAACAAGTTTCATTGACATACGATTTCGTTTATCATCGTATAGATGCTTGATGGCTGAAAAAGCACTTTCAACAAATGCATTGCTACATGGAATAGAAACAAGGTCACCAATAGAAGAAAATATTAAATCTCTACTGAATTATTCACAATTTGGAATGCTAAAACAAATGAAATAAAACTGAAATAGAAAATCGCTAAAATCCGGAAAAAATCCGGAAGGCGGAAAGTATCAGGAAAAACTTCAAAAAATCCAGAAATTTTCCGGATTTTCCGGAACATCTGATATCTCTGGTCGCGATGATCTCGAGAACCGAAAATCGTAGAAACCTCGTTGAAACGTGAGATCGAAGTATCAAGATCGAACTTGAGAAATCTTTTTTCTAATTTTTAATCAGACGTTTTGTTTACTCACAGATGTGGTTCCAAAATGACGAAAATGAAAGAAATTTGTTGCAAGATAATTAAAGTGACGTCATAAACATATGTTAGCCACTAGTCTATTCATTTACAGCTGATCTAAGATAATGAATCATACAGATAATTAATCGATCAATCGAAATCGATCCTTAAGAATATGTTGCTAAGTAAGAATAGAGTTTTCTCAGTGATGAAACTCATCATGTCAACATAAAATGCATTTATGATTTCTTTGAATTGAAGATTTTTCGTAAGAGATACGAATTAATGCTTCGCATCGCATTTCGTATACGAGTGTAACTCGGATACCATCTAGTTTTAAATTAAATTTGTGGAATGAAAGCACACAGAGAAAATCTTGATTACACGATCAAAATAAGCGTATAAATCATGATAATATAACTTCCATTCTTCTATAATAATACGTTTATTTTTCAAGAAAAGATGAAGATATCGGATTTAATGAAATTAAAATTATATGAACTTATTCATGTAAAACGAACTCAACAAACCTTTGTTAGTCATTGTTTGTATGTGGCTATTTCATATTGATTATTATTTTTAGTTTATATACAGTCGTGTTAGACTACGTAATTTTGAATGATTCACAAGCAAATGCTATCTTATCCAACAAAAAAGAATAGATAGAGGTTAGTACATTTCTTTTCAATAGGATAAGAAACAAGAATAGATAACCAATGAAATAATGTTCTTATTATCGCACCATATCGTAGTGAGTTACAAAGAATATCATTTTCTATTCTGTTCTGAAGGAAGATATTTTAATAAAAAAATAATGGTCACATTGGATAGACTTGTGTTACTTTCAACGGCATTATTTGCTACAGCTGCTCTGCTTGTTCTTATTAGCATCTCGAGACCAAAATGGATTTTATCTGTCAATAAAGGTAGAGCATACATATTTGCTAGATTTGTTTCTCGAATATTATTTCCTTTAAATATATATGAAATATGAAGTTAGATTGCACTTCGTTCACCTTTTGTAATAACTTGAGATAATATGATTAAAATAAAATAGAATATATAATCTTTCAGTTCGTACTTTTTATATTTCATGTGATTCATTGACAAGAAGAGGAGTTTCGATGAGAATCGACAAGGACATTATCTATGATATGGAATAAGATAAATAAACAAACAGACTATCTGAAGGAATCCGGGCAAAGAAAATATTCATCGAGAAAACATATGGAGTGTATAGAAACGAAGGTTGAAATGAATATTATTGTTATCATCGAATAGTTATATCACTGTCGTAGAAAATGTTTTCATTCATCTTGCGAATTTTTTGATTTTGTGTGCGTCTCTGCATGTTCTATGAAGAAGCAACTATGCAGAACAAGTAGGCGCCTATTAATTTGCTGATAAAATACCTCCTACACAAGCAAACAGTAGGTTATATATTGACAAATACCCTCGGTAAAATAAGTGTTTTATTGACATTTCTTACAATTCATTGTGCCATGTCGAAATAAAGCTCGATAGGAGTAATCGAGTGAGTATTTATTATTGTTTTTGCCTAGTTTTGTCAAAATAAGAACGAGATATATTGGACTTTGTAATGTGTTAACCTATCGGAAAGGTGAAACGTCGAAAGAATCAGGTGCATTCAATTTACTAAATTCTTGAGTCAATATGTTGAAATATTGATAACATAGATTAAGACAGCTTTATTTCACTGTCGACAATAAGCATGGCATAGTCTCCAAGGAAATCAAATCTAGATAAACAGAGTTTAATATAAAAAGTATCCTACTATAATAGTAAATCTATCATGTCTCTCAAGATCTATCATTTGATCCTAAGTAATATGAATTTTGGAGGAGAATTTTCTTGGATGACGCTATTTTCAATCGAATATGAAGAAATTCAACTATGATAGCGTAATTTAATTAAATTACGCCAATGTTGACATGATCCTCACCTTTGAACGTAAATAAATTTACTCGAAACTAGTTAAAAGAGCACATCAAAATCATTATCTACAACCGTTATAAATATAATTTTAGGTGAAACTTCACTGGGTTTAATTGAGATGTGTATATTATCATCATTAACTGCTTACGAACAAAAATGTTTCATACCAAATAAAGTTCGTTTAGCATGGGTAATAGCATTTGGACTTGCTACAGTTGCTATTGGTCTACTTATTGTAACTATTATTTTATTTGTTATTTCACAACACGGGCAAACATCAACGATAGTATATGGTCGACTAGCTGGATTTATTGCTAGTAATTATCGAATTTTATTTTGACTAAAAAATAGCAGCCTCATTGTTCTATTTTTGTTTTGTTTAGTGATCTTTCTTTGTCTCTCAACTGTTCTATTTCCAATGGGATTCGATTCGGAAATCATTGGTGGTTCACCATTTCAATTACCAACGGATTATCGAATAGGTTCAAGTTATATTGCATTTATCTGTGGAACTTGGTTAACTGTTATTTCAGCAATGGTCGCTGGAAAAATGTGTTTACCAAGAGTAGTAAATTAATTTATTTGTATAAATATTCAGTTTGTTTTTCTCATGCACACATTTTCATCTCAATTATTTTTTTTTATTTTCGGTTTTTGTCAATACGATAAAATGCATAGTGTGATAAATAATTTTAGATAGAAGAAATGACTGTGAATTTAGAAACAACACGTCGAACATTACCAGCACCAATGTTGGATCGATCGTCTTATTCAATATTTTCTGTGATTAAACAAGCTATTGGAAAAGATCTTACAAGATTTTCTATACCTGTTGTTTGGAATGGTAAAAATTTGCGTTCAAGATTAATTTCATTTCATTTCATTGATTTCTTTTCATCTTAGAACCTCTTAGTTTTCTTCAACGTGTTGCTGAATGTTTAGAATATTCAACGTTACTAGATCAGGCAGTAGTAGCCGACACAATTGTTGAAAGATTTCATTTAATAACAGCTTTTGTTATTTCAACACTATCGGCTCATCTTGAACGAATGTCAAAACCATTTAATCCATTATTAGGTGAAACCTATGAATTAAATATGAAAGGTAATGCACAATTTCATTATGTTGCTGAACAAGTTTGTCATCATCCGCCTGTAACGGCTGTTCATGTCAATGGTCAAAATTGGACTCTATCAGCAAATATTGAACCAAAAATTAAATTTCACGGAACCAATGTAGTAGCTGTATCAGAAGGTATAATTTGAAAAACAAATGGCTTAGATTTTTTCTTGGTTTTATTCAGACAAAAATTAGACTCTTAGAAAATGTTTTAATTTTCTAGGTCGATGGGTATTTCGTGTAAAGAAAAATTCTTCTCTATCTCGATCATCTTCACAAGCAAGTTTTCAATCTTGTAATGATGAAGAAGAACAAAGTGATAATGAAATCGAAGACGAATATACATGGAAAACTCCAACTGTTATTGTTCATAATGTTCTATTTGGTCGTCTTTGGTGTGAATTTCAAGGACAAGTCGATATAAGACATCTACAATCCAAACAACGTTCGCTCGTTACTATTAAACCACACTCATGGTTTGCATCACAATCAACGAAAACAGCTGAACTGTTTAAATATACCGGTTTCATCTATGATGGTAAATGGGGTGGACCATTTTTTTTAACAGAACTTAATTAATGACTTCCTCTAACCAGTAATATTAATGGTTAATATTTTCTGAGAAAAACTTATTCATTAATATTAATGATTAATGAGAAACATTAACATTAATATTAAATTACTGTTAATGGTCCACCCCTAGTAGTAAATATTAATCTAGTAAAAATAAAATTACAATGAGATTTGCATACAAATCGTAGTAGTGTATATCCACCATAGGCTATATGTTTGTTGGTTTTTTCATCTTCTTAATAGGCTCTGAGATTATATCTTAAAGTAATCACTCGACTTCTAGAGATTATTATTGCTTTGTTTTATTATTGTCAAAAAGAAAAGATAAAATATTCATCAATTTTATTTTCTATTTCGATCTAGGTAAAGAAAAACTCGGTGCATATCATGGAAACTATGGTCATTGCTATTATGCTATTGATAATATTGATGAATTTCAATTAAAATCTTCTATTAGTTGTTCGGCTAATGGCCATAATTGTGTACATTTGAATTCAACTGCATTAGTATCAACACCATGTGATCACTTAATTCTACCATCATCTCGTCGTATTTGGAATCGATCTCTTTCACTGATGACTGATAATGAATTAGCATCAAGGTATCAATATTATTTTTTTACACCATTTGCTGCTTCTCTTAATGAACAAACAGATTCTTTAAAATTACCACCAACTGACAGTCGATTTCGAAAAGATATTTATTATCTTGAAAAAGGCGATATCGATGCAGCTTCACAAGAAAAACATCGCCTCGAAGAACAGCAACGTGCGGATGCAAAAAAGCGTGAACGTGAATTCGAACCATTATGGTTCAAAAAAGATGATAATGATGAATATATTTATACAGAAAAATATGAACAAAGAAAATTTGATCATTGTCCAAAACTGTTTTCTCAGTCACCCGATAGATAAATGTTATTTTCGCACATATGCAGTGATTTGTTTTTTGTTCTTTTTTGATTGTTTTATAGATATACATATTATTCAGCTCAAGTATTTTTTTCCTTGTTATTTATGAATGTTTATTATTTAATATATTAATTATGATGGAAAATTAATCTATTGAGAAAGCAGTGGATTTACAAACGAAGAAAAATAAATTAGGCTTCATACTCGATCATCTTTTGATCGGATTAGACGTAAAAAAAGAAGAATACTATAGCTAATATAATGTTTGACAAAAAATATATATAGACATATAGATGCTCTATTTGAAAAGGAATTCCGCATATAGTCTGGTGGGAAATTATTTTGATAAAAAAAGTGTGACGCATTATTAATCATAATGAGATACGGTTTATCGAGTTTCATACGTCTGATTTCGTATACACCATGGTTGTTAAAACTAAAGTAGCAGCATATCAATTTACTGCATATTTGATTCTAGTTCACTTTTTCAAAAAATTTCAATTTATAGGTAGCTGAATTTGGAAAGATTTCTTATAAGAAGAAATGCATGACGATCTATTTAGAATGCTAATTTTCGTGTTTTCCTAGTTATAGTCCTTACAATTTTTTTTTAAATTTGCTGTTCTCATCAGTTCGATGTCAATATTTGATTGTATAATTTTCACGAATCCGCTTTCATTAAAAAGACGAAATCAAAAAATCGATAGTAAAATAAATATTTAATGTCAACTATTTTTTCCTTAATCATATATATTCATCGTTACTATAACAGATAGTAGTAAGTTTGAAATCAATGATGTACTTTTAAAAATTCTTCGAAAAACAACGTTCGCTCAAAAAATGTCTTCGATTCAATTCTGGACAAGAATATCAATTCATTTCAGTAACAAAATTTCTTTTCGATACTACCGCAATACAGCAGATTTCATTAATTTCAATATGTTGAGAGAATATACTCGTCAACAAGCAGCGTCCCCTATTGTACGGACAACTCTGAATGGTCTTTCGTCGATGGAACTAACACACATAGTAAACAACAATAAATCCATCAGGCCGTGTTATTTATCAGTCGAATCTTAGTCTCAATTAAATCAATTAGAAATGCCTGTAGTAATATTTCTCCTCGATAATTCAGCATCAATGAACCAAATGACTCATCTTGGCACAACTCTTTTTGATATCGGTAAAGGAGCTATTGAACAATTTTTAAAGGTTATACATATTTTCTCGCTTTGATTTACTCTTATACTTTGTCGATCTATGTAGATAAGACAGCGAGATGCTGCTGCAGCTCGAACAGATCGATATATGCTATTAACCCTCGATGAACCACCATTAAATGTTAAAGTCGGTTGGAAAGAACCAATGACTGTATTTACAAATCAATTGAAAAGTCTTGAAGCAACTGGATTAACACAAATGGGTTCAGCAATAAAACAAGGTTTTGATTTACTTAATCTTAATCGACATGCAGCCGATCATGATACATATGGATGTGGGAGATTTCCACATTTATTGGAACCATCTATTATCATTGTTATTACAGATAAACAAAAACTAACTACATTAGCCGGTGTTCAAAATGAAGTATAATATATAGATATTGTATGCATTACAAAATCTATTTTATTTCTCGGTTTTTAGATTAATATTCCAATGAATACAGGCCCGTTAGGTAGTGAATTAACTAAAGAACCATTTAGATGGGATCAACGTTTATTTGCTATTGTACTTGCATTATCTGCTACTGCTTCGTCTCTAGTTTCATTAGGCAATCCTAATAATGCAGCTGTTACTGGCCTAACTGATATACAGGCTAATCAATTCATTCCAGCCGCTATTGATCAACCTATTACTGCAATGTGTGATGTAACGGGTGGTAAAATCATTTAAAGTTTTTTACATCCAAACATTTGCCTCTTTTTTTTTCTCCAAAAAATTATAGGTCGTTCATATTTAATTACATCTCAACGAGCACTTCTTCAATGTTTAGAGTCACTTGTACAAAAAATTCAAATTGGTGTTGTTGTAAATTTAGAAAAAGTTATTAGTGAAGGTAAGCAAATAACGAGAAGAAACGAAATCCATATTTCTCTTCTACAAATAGGAGATAATGAACGATGTTCATGGCATTCATGTCGAAAAATGATCATGATTCCACGTTCTGTACCCAAAACAGAAAAAACTGAATATAATTGGCCAATCCCAGAAGATTATTGGCCAACAGCAGCCATGCTCTCTCTGCCATCACGATCGGCACATGCTTTAATTAAATTTCAAACTGCGCCTTGTGCAACTGTTACAGATAAATTTCCATTTGATAAATATGAATTAGAACCATCGCCTTTAACACAGTATATTCTTGAACGAAGACAACCAACAATGGCTTGGCCCGTATGTTTGTTAGTCAGTGTAGTAAAAGAATCTTCATATCTTTAGTTTAGGTCTTTGTTCAAGGTTCCTCTCGTCCAGGATCCACTGAACTTGGTTTACCTTTCGGTTATCTGAAAGCAAGTACAAATTTAACATCTGTTAATTTATATGTTATGCCATACAACTATCCGGAATTATCAACACTTCTCAGTAAGTATCATTATGTACTACAAACATTTTTTTGTTTTCGATATTGAGAATAGAGTAGCTTGTTTTTCGATGATGATGATATGTCAGTCGTATTGATGAGTAGTTGGAACAAATTGAGTGGAAAATTTCTACAGCTTGTTTGAAAATACTTATTCCTATCTGTTAATATAGCTTTTAGAAAGACTGAATAAAATAAAAATTCTGTATTATTTAGCCAATGTTATTTATTATTTTCTTTTTAAAGACGAATTGAATAAATCTCATGGTTCTACTGTATCACGAACTTGGCAGAATCGTTTCGATGCTTATCTTCGAACTATTCCCCCATATTATATCACTGTAAGCTGTATTTTATTGGTGTAATAATGCGAAACATTAAATCAATTGCTTTATTTTTAGCCATTGCGACGAGTACTCACACGAAAACAACTCCAATTTGTATTTGAATCATTTGATAAACAAAATCCAGCACAACCAACGATTCTTCTTTCACCGCAAATGCTTGGCTATTTGAAAAAAATTCGATCACAAGCTAAATCTGAACTTGATCGATGGCCACCTATGCAAGAAAAACCACCGCCGCTGATTCATCTTCTTCCATTGTTCGTATTTGGTTTTTTTCTGTATACTGATCGAGTTTATTATTCCTATTTAATTGAAGACGTCCCGATCTTCTATTCGATAAAACATCATCATCAAGTGTAGATTTACATGAACCAGGCGATGATTCAATTCATAATAATTTCGTTTTACAATCTAAATCAAATTCAAAACAACAACAACCTTTACAATTATATTTGTAAGCAACAAAACAAAAAATATATATCTTGTAATATCAGAAATTTTTATTTTTTTCTTATTAAGAAATGTATTCGATATTCCACGACCACAATTACTAGACGTTGTAATAAAACTACGTCGACATTTATTACAAAATTCAAACAACTATGAAATACAAGATGAAGACGCTTTACATTCTGTACCTATTAAAGAAATGTCGAATTATGATGAATATCCTCGGGCCACTTCACAAATAGCTCCATTAAGAGAAATCGATGCTCAACCAGTTCGACAACATGTCTTCGGAAATCCATTCAAAGTTAATAAAGTACGTATAAAACGAATGATGCCCGCTAGTGAAGGACAGAAAAATGATTCTATTCGTACCATAAGTTTGAGTTCAATGAAATTACTACACATGTTCTCTATTACACCCGGTAATATCTAGAGACATATGTTAATATCTGGGGAGTTTTCATATTGATGATTTTTTTCTTTCTTCAAGCCAATCGATGAAATTGATGAATTAGTTGGATCAAGTGCTGTCTCACAACCGCAACAAGCAACATCTAGAAAACGATCTCAATTAGAATCAACGTTAACATCTGGAATAGGTGGAATGAAAAAGAAACGTACACGTATGTATTTCTGATTGAATTGTTTCTTTTGATTTTCATTGTATTTCTTGTATAGCTTTAGTTCTGAAGAATTATGTTTATCGTCGACATCTATCCATTGGTAGTGGTGGTGGTAATAGTGGTCCTCCGAGTCCTGCGATATCTACTACAAGCACCGATGATGGTTCGATAGACTTTCCTTGAAATCAGGGTTGCCAGATCGTCTGATATCATGGAAAAGATTTCGATTTTTGAACTTTTCCCCGATACTTTGAATTTTTTCTCTGCTAGTGCATTGATAATTGAGAATGTTTTCCTGTCTTGCAGTTTTAGTGTTCCAGTCCAGATATAATAGAACTAAAGTACGAATGAGTTGATGGATGCTACAAATGAAAGTGATATTGAAAAGGAAGAAACAGAATAAATGATACTGTGTTATTGGAAAAACAAATCAGTTATTTTAGTATGAAAAAAACACTTTCTGACTTTTTTCTGATATTTAAATTTTCGATCTGGCGACCCTGTTTGAAATCGACTTTTCTCTCTATACTAATAATTACGTTTTTAGAGTCAGATAATGAATCAATAATAAATAATAATTCAATGAATCATTTTTCATTTGATATTGGTACCGTATTAGATGATGACCGTCGTCGTTTAATAAAAAAATATCGTGAAATTAAAAAGAAAGTTAAATTATTATTTCGTCGTCAAGCTGATCAAGGTAAAATATTTTGATAAAATTTAATTAAAATTCATTTTCAGTATTTGTAGAAGTTTTAACTCTATTGGATACATTTAATTCATCAAATGAATATAAATTAACTTTAATTAATGAATTAATTTATGAATGTCAAAGATTAAATCCATCGTTTGAGTCTCGTCTTATTCAATATAAAATTAATATTGTAACTGAATCAACATTAAGAGAAGATGAACCATCATCGTCATCTTCCTCGATTATACTTGATGATTATATGTGATAGTTTCTCTTTGTCTATTTGTTTATATTCTAGATAGAATTTTGATATAGAATATGTCGACCGGCATTGGTCCATGGGGTGATAAACATGATGAACATCATGTTGGTCTTAGTCGTCGTTCATTTGATCAAGAGTATGATAAGACGTCACCATTTGAATTTACTAATCGTTCGTTTGCTCGACAACAACCATGGCGTACATATCCGATCTTAGGTGGGGAAACAGGTGATGAATTAGATACACATCCATTAATAAAAGAACAACGAGATAAATTATTACCAAATAAATCATTGAATCCTGAATACAATCGATATTTTGATGAAAACGAAAAGAAAGAGATCAAAGATGGAAAATTACAAATAAGAGAAGATCATTTAGCACTTTTCTCACCACAAACAAAAAAGGTAGGATTTCAATTATCTATTATCAAATTTCAGGTGAAATAAGAGTTTAAAAAAATGTGTTGAATAAAAACAAATTATGTTTATTGGACAAAATTTTATTGAGCATAATCATAGGAACAGTTTCTGAGTTCATGACACAACTGAATTACTTTGTAATTGCATTCGTGTCACTCTGCGATCACTTTGTTGATAGAGAAGAAGATGTTTTGTTTTAGCGAAATTTTTCTAATTTTAATAATAGATAATCTGAGATCAACAATCATGGATCATAGTGGCTTGAATGGAAAGTTAGAGTTTCGATTCATAGTGCTCAATTCTTGTAATCAGAAAGAACAAAAAATATCGATGAATTTCAATGGTACATTATGCTCTATCGTTTAGGTTATTCTTTTTGACATGGGTTTAAAACCAAGTGAAGGTGATATTGATCGTGACCACGCTAATAATCCACGTTATCGTGTTTGGGGTTTGCCATATTTTATGGCTCCATATGATGCTCGTGTTCTTTTTCCAATCGGTTTTTCAACAGTGGTATTAATGCGTAATATGTATTTACGTCGACCTTTTTTTTCAGCAAGACCTGTTTATGCGGCAACGATCATTGGTGGATTCTTGTTTGGTTCATGGTGGGGAAAATTTCGTGAACAACGTATGCTAGAAAAAGAACTGAATATTTGGGATTATGTTCGACGACATCCTCAAGATTTTCCTGAAGTATTTGAAAAACGACGTACATATCAAGAAATCTTTCAATCATGGAGACCATTACGTTAAAAATTAGAAGAAAAAATAAATAACGTTTTCCTTCTTCTTTTTTTCTATATCCCTCCTTTTTTTTTAAATAGTTTATCGTCCCTGAAGATTTTGTTTTTTTGTAGAATAAAAATAAAACAATGAGATCTTCTATTTGTTTTTCTAACTATCGAAATGAATAGTTGTCAGATCGAGCGTAGATTTCGTATGATGTTGAGTTAATTTCTTATTATGAATTGACACAGATGATAGATCACCGTTGGATAAAAGAAAACCTTGAGAGTTTTGTGTACGAATAAATAATGTTGGAGGCTAGGAAGTAAACACATTGAATCTTTTTTGTGAAAGAAATTTAATTTTACTCGATGTCGAGTTCGTTTGGGTGTAGCTGAGAGAATTGCAGAATTTGAATTGTTACCGTTAGATTGTTCATTCGTTTTTAAAGTAAGTAATGGTACAATATATTGATCTTGATTTAATTGAGTTATGTTTTTCCTTCGATGTTCATGAATAATATAAAGAGTTAAAAAAACAATGATGAATAACAATATGATAACAATAAGTGTGAGATAAGCAATAATTAGTTCGATCATGTGACAGAATATGGCCAATTTAAAAACAAATAAAAAATAAAACAACAAACAAAATTTTACTTGAACAAAACAATTATTATTTTTATGAAACGCGCTTTTATTGTCTATTTCAGATGCCTTTATTTCATTTCGGAAATTGTCTGGCTTTAGCCTGTGGACCCATTTTATTAACTTATAAATATTCTGGTTTGTAAGTATTCCGGGAACAGAATGGATTGACTAGGACTATTGAAATTGGTCTAGCTTAAAAAGTTCAATCATGAAATCTTTTCTTTTACTTTTTTATCTTTTCAAGAGCTGAATACAATGCATTTTGGAAATGTGTTCAATCGGCTGCATTTTATTTATTTGTTCAATTTATTAAAATGCTTACTATAGCTACATGTTTTCCACCGGTCGATGAATCATCAGCATTCGTTGTTAAAACTGTAGGATTGTTCTTTTCGTTTTGAATTTTAATTTTGAAATAAAATCAATTATAGGAATTCTTAAAAAATACGGTTGATATATTAGATCTGGTTGGCTTACATTTTGTAATAACACGTATTTGCGGTAAAACCGATCTCAAATATTTAGTTACTGCTCTTGGTTGGGCTTCAGCTGAACTTGTTGTTACAAAGTTTGTTTTGAATAGTGATTTTACAAAACAAAAAAAAAGGAAAGTAATCCTTCTTGTATTTCCTAGATTTTTACCATTATGGGTAGGAGCGCGTGGTATTGAATTCGATTGGAAATATATTCAAATGAGTCTTGATTCAAATGTTGCTTTAGTAAGATAAATAGCAAAAAAAAGATAAGAAATTATTTTTTTTGCTTTGTTCTAGGTTCATCATTTATCCGTTGCTATGCTTATTTGGCTTCGTACTCGTAATGATTTAAGCAAATCTTATATTCCACTAATCAATGTTTTACTTATTTTATGTTGTTATCGACCATTAATTTTAGAGTAAGATTTTAATTCTGTTAGCAAAAAATATGTCTTATTGTTTGTTTTTTCTTGTACAATAGAGTTTTGGTCCATGCATTTGGTCTTGGAACATGGATACATTTATTATCAAGATTTTTATTTACTATCCTCGTTGGTTTACCAACTCTCCAACTCTACTTATCATTACCAAACAATAATTAGATCGATAATCATTTCTTATATTTGCAAGAGAACAAAAAATAAGTGTCTAAAATTATTAGAATGTATCTGTGTTTTGTTCTGATGTTGAAAATATGTCTGTTTTCATCATAATTTTTAATAAAAAGAAGATCAAGATTGTTATTGGAATAGGATCATTATGTTTTTTCCATAATATCATGGCAACAACAGAGTGCAACTAAATATATTTTGTGTATTTTCATATCCACTGCCAGAGAAATGAAGAACGCATGAGATATTGAATTGATCGTACAACGTTACTATATTTTATATAGACGGCACGGAAGTGTTTCCAGGAAGAACTTCCGCAAGATCTATTTACAGAATACCGTCAGTTGAAGTAAAGATGTGACTCAGTAATGCCCATATTCATCGATGAGCGGATCGAAATTTCAAATAATTTAAAAGCAGCCACCGTGTCAGTACAGTTTTCTTCAACATCGGAACTCGATACAATCTAATGAAATTGAGTAAAAGTCACTTGTTGTAAAGAAGGTGGGAAAAAGAGGAAATGTCAATTTTATATAGAAAATTAAATAACAACCCTTTCACTCGTGTTCTCTTTTGTTTCACTATTTAATATTCTCAAAGTTATATTTTAAGTAAATTCATTTCATTGAGTAGGTATCGGCGTTGCAGTTGTTTCGTTCTTTTGAGCAATCGTATAGGCTTTAGCAGCACATAAACTAACGCCGTGTGGATGATAATCCATTCGATAATTTGTATTATGATCATGCTCACCTACTTGACGAAGTTTTTCTTGTTCGGGAATACAAGCACGTGCAGGTATACCTAAATCGATCAATTCAATTTAATTTATTTAGTAAAATTTTCAATTACCTGATCTTCCTTGATATGTTTCACGTGTTGTTGTTGTACCTTGAAATTTTTCCATTGGTGGAATATAAAGATTAGGCATTAATTCTCCATAATTTCGTTTAGATATTGCTGGCTCATATGGTTGATAGTGAAATCGTGACATCGTCATATTTTCCATTGGACCCGCTGAATCATTTACGGATAAATTTGATTTTAATGGTATAAGTCTAATACGCGGTAGAGCACTGATATCAATTGGTTGAAAATCTCTCTGTAGAATCAAATAGATATTATTCTTGTGAGAACTATTTAAATTACAATTACTTGTGTAATTGTCATAGTGTCCATCTTTTGCATTGGTGGCATATAGGGTTGATGATAATCTTTTGGTGCTACAATTTGTTGTCGAGGATGTTGATTTGTATTATGACCGGGATAATCAGCTCGATATTGGCTATCTCTAGAAACAAAAAAGAAATTTTTTGTTTTATGGAAAAATTTCCCTATGGAAAAATGACTTTTCTATCGGTGTATATGTATTTCCTATTTTAATTTGCGATAGAAACGGTTCGGTATCAGCTGGCGCTGCTGGGCGTTGTTTTGAATATGGACGAAAATCATATGTCGTCTGAGAAACTCCATTCATTGGACGACGCGTATAAACTTTTTCTTCTTGTGTTCCTTTTTTATTTTCAGCTGGACTAGGTTTTATTGATGATAATTCAGGAGTAACATAATCATGTCGATAATTTGTCAGTAAATCCATTGAACCTATTTCTTATTGAAATTAAATTTGAAGATCACTTTAAAAAGCTTACCTGATATTTTGAGATTTCCACTATGTTCAAGATGAACAGCTGGTTTTACATGTGATCCACTGGGATATGATAGAAATGTACTTCCACTTGTTGTATTAAAGTTACGATCTGTACCAGGAAAAAGAATATGACCTAAGATGGCAAAATATTTTATATAAGAAAAACAAAGAGAACTATCCTTTTAACAAATTCTAACCAGCACTAGTGGGGATTTCAGTGTATGCATGCGAAGGTGCTGTATTCCATGATTTAAAATGAGCTCGAGTTGTTGTTTGAGATGCAATCGCTGCACTTGGTTCAGTTAAATTTAATCTAGATAGATGATTACAATGAATATATAAAGAGAAGACAGAAAACAAATAAAGAATGTTCACTGAGATTCTTTCACTGGATTGTGCACTGGACGACGTGATACGGGTATAACTGGCTTTTCAACATATTCAACTTGATATTGAGTTTGAGTTTCCATCGGTACTAGACGTGATAGTGTTAAATGATCCACCTTACATGAAAAAAACAAGCGATACTAGTCTATGAAATTTCTTGTAGAAAAAGTACTTGTTTGGCTGCCACTGGAACGTTTTCTTTGTCTTTTGGCATGTTCGGTGGTGGCTGATAATGTTCTCTTTGTGTGCTAATACCAGACATAGATGCATGTTTGAATGATATAGGTATTTCATTATCAGCTGGAGGTGGAATCGCTTGACGACGATGAGGAGAAGCTCCACTGAAAATAGTTGTTGCCGCTAAAAACGATCCTTTATAATGTGAAAGTGGACAACGAGCTCCATGCGGTAATTGTGTTCGTTGTGGTCCTCGTCGTCGACATTCCGGATAATGTTCATTGCCAGCTCTATCAAAGCAACCATCATCGCATAGCTCACAAGGACATTTATTAAATTTTGGTAAATCACCAATTTTTAATTTCGTAGCGTCCACGTTCTCCAATTTCATTGTCGCTTCACTTGACAATCAACAGAACTATTAAATAAATGATGGTTACTAGTTGAATTTGTTTTCTTTGTAACAATGAAAATCAAAAAAAACGAAACACGAGAACAAGTGGTGAAAAAGAAATACAATGCCATCAACATTGTTGTCATCAGCTTTTTTTTCTATTTTATAATTTTAAATGAGCATAGAGAAAAACGGCTTGAATTTTATTCGTTTAATAAAATACATGGTGATCATATTTTGTTGTATAGTTTCTAACAATTATTGCGTACTCTTGAGATATATGTAAAGAATTGTTTTGTATAAATTGTAACTAGATTCAACATATCAGTTAAAAACAATATTGACTCTCTTCCTTACCTGTCTCTATAATCATACGAGATAACGATCTGAGCACTCTACAGCAAGATCAGGCTTCACATAGCTGCCTACGAAAAACTGATTCTGAAATGACTATATTTAAGTGTTGAAACAAATTTTTAGCAATAGCTTTGAACTTCACATTTGATGTTAACAAGATTCTTTTTCTGTTGTATATTCTTACCGTTTGACATTGCTGACGAAACATTATTCACCTTTTAGTGTTCTAAAAGTTGGCATCAATTTGCTTTTTTGAATCAACTCAGAAATGAATTATATTCTATCAATATTATTATAAGCGTGGTTACTTGATAGTTTACTAATTATGCTACAGTGAAAATACGATGGAGATAAAAAGTTTATAAATCAATGTGTACTAAATCTATGAAATAATACAAAAGAGCTCATTTTTTAAAGATATTCGAAGTTCATGCGGTTCTTAATACAAAAAACGTAAACATTGCCGGATTTTCAATCTTGTCTATGAAATAGTAATCTCAGATCGAATTCAATGACTACTATAAAGTCGAGCGTTTTTATCAAAATGGCCAAATCTTCCTGCTAATCTCTCTACGTAGTTTTTTAAATGGCACTGTTGTAATACCGCAAATAAATTGGATATAGTTGATCATATATGTTCACAGAGCGAATGAAACAACCATTATTTAAACCTTTCATGCATTTTTTTTCATTTGCTTCGTTTTATATGAAAATTCGTTTGTTCTTTGTTTTTTAAATCAAACTAGAGAAAAGTAGTCTATGTGCTTTTCGTAGTCCAATAGTTAATTGTATTTCAGACAAAAGAAATATTCTATATGACATCTATATTAAAATTAAATATATACTAAAAAAGTTTTTCGATAGTATGTCCTATAATAATGGTTTCCCAGTACAATTTTCGACTTATGGTGATTGCAATATGAATAGTTTCGTCGAAATAGAATTATGGAATCTTCTAAAAAGATCTTTTACCATAATTTTAGTATAATATATCTTTTTTTTCTTCGTTAAATAGTTTCAATACTTTGAATTTACATGTATAATTTTGTTAAAAAAGAAATTGACTTAAAATAATAATAAGTCAAATTTGTAGGATAATCATTCACATGCGACCCATTAGTGTCGAGTTTCTGAATCAAATTTCACAACAAAGACTCGCTTTCAAACAGGTGACTAATAAATGTTTAATACTATTACTCACGTTTGTATGTCTTCTGGCATTCAGCGTTTGAATAATTCGGATACAACGGTATTCATATATTGCTGACATATGTAAATCTGATACTCGGATAAAAGAACTGAGTTTGAATACTAGACACAAGAAAAAAAATAAGATACGAGCTGTCTCAATAGTGATCGACAGCTGATCACTCGTTTTTAATTATGTGTGTCGATCGACAATGAACTTCCGTGTTCTCTTACTTTTTTTCCTTATACACTCAAATCACTCTTTCAAAAAACTAAACGATAAGCACATTAATACATTTACAAAATGCGTCAACGATTCGGTCCAACAAATAACACAAGTAGAAAAATTAATTTACTAAAGTAACAAGAGAAAATACGATCAAGGAAAAATACATCTGGTACCAAATATTAGAAATTGTCACTCTTATTTTTATATGCAACATTCGCTGAAGAAAAAACATCGAAGTATATATGAAAGGTTTTATGAGATTTTTAAAATATTATCATCATGCTCGATTAGGTAACTGCATTCGTAAAATATGATTTAATTTTTGCTCAAAGAAAACTCTATCGAATTGTCATTCAGAATGTAATTATATAGTTAACATCGCTTTATCAAAATACGATTTAAGAATCAAATACGAAAATCTAAAAAAAAAGTCCTATCGGCATACAATAATTTACAAGAGATGCACCGACTGCAGAAATATATTATAAATTAATATCATTTCTTAAAAATACACATGTGTTTTAAATTTTTATATTTGACTGAGTTCCGTCATTTTTAAGTATAGACGGTGCTCGATTACTTGTCGACATTGATGTTGATTCACGTCGAAAATGAATCTGATTCCAGTCATAGATATAATCACGTACAAAACCATGTCTTACAAAAAGATCATCAAACAATTCTAATAAATATTGATAGTTGGCTTCATCAGTAAATTCAAGATTACGGCAATATTTTAAATAAGTTGAAAACTCAATTGGCATATTTATACAAAGTGATTCTACTGATGTATGAAGTTTTCGTTCACATATTTTTTCATATTTAGCCGATTTAGCTGCTGCTTTAAGACCTTGCCATGGTAAACCTTTAAAGAAAATCTTATTTTACCGAATAAAACACAAAACTTGATACTAACGTCCTTCATAAAGATATACAAGAACATAGCCAAGTGCTTCGAGATCATCACGTCTTGATTGTTCTTTGCCAAGATGAGAATTAATTGAAGCATATCGTGGTGTACCTGTAAGACCTTTGCCTTCACGATACAAAATATGACGTCGTGTTTTAGAATCAATATATCGTTTCGAAAGACCAAAATCAATTAAATACAAACGATGTGACCAAGCAAAAACTCCCATAAGGAAATTATCAGGTTTCAAACTAAATATGTGTTTTGTTTTATTTGAAACAAAGAAAGCATTCGCCTATAGACTTACTCACGATGCAGAAATGTACGTGAATGAATATGTTGTAAGCTAAAACATATCATGAAACGAAAGCAAAAAACCAACCACAACAAGAACACCCTACCGTTTAAGCATTTGCTCAGCAAGTAAAAGAACAGTTTTAAGTGAAAATGATCGACGACAATAGCATAAAAGATCTTCAATACTTGGACCTAATTTTTCCATTACTAATACATTATAATCATCGACTTCACCATACCTTGAAAATACAATATGATGTCAAATTTTGTAGAAATAGTGAGTGAAAGTTTCAAAGTAAGCTTTCGTGTGGCTCTTCGTTACGGAGATCCGTAATTAAAATTTGTTTTCACTAATTAGAGATCACTATACTTAGGGTTCTATGTCTCTCAATACCGTTACAGATATCACTATAAAAAGAAAGGTAAATTCCCTAATAATTGCTGATCTTAGAAATAAGACGGATTTTTAGGAAAGATTTTCATGTAACCTATGTTTACATTGGCTTCATGATATACGTGAGTTCTGCATTTTAGTCCCAAAGGAGTTGCACTCCTACACTAACCAAAATATTTTAGGAATACCAGTTCCTGAAATCAATTTTAAAACTCGTGCTTCATATTCTAATTGTGGATATTGAAGAGAATGAGATTCAAATTTCACAGCCACTTGTTCATGCGTATGAATATCATCTGCTTCAAATATATGTCCGAATGAACCCGAACCAATCAATGTTGTTACACGATATCGATTGATAACTAGTAAAGGAACTTGAGGTTGTTCATTTGTTGTTGATGTTGGACGTGAAGCACGCACTATTTTGCCGGATGGTTGATGAGTAACAATAGGTAGTGCAGGACCTTCAGCTCGAGACATAGTCAAATAAAATGAATTCTTATTCTATCAATCCATTATAGTATGATGATGAAAACACAAAGGATAACGTAAAAGAAAAGAAAAGTGACGCGCTCAATTGAATAAATATTATCTCTTTTTGTTTTTGAACGATAATTTAGTAAACTTAGCAAGTATCATAATCCAACCAATGCTAAAAACTCATAATTTTACTAGAAAAGCTCAAGCATAAATTCGATAGAAAAATAAAGAATCCTTTTTAAAAGATGCGAAATAGAATGGTCTTTTTTTAATTGAAAATATACGTATATATGACTTAAATAAATCCAAGAGTATTTCCTAATTGAAAATTTAACTATATTTAATTTTGCTACGATTTGAATTATATAGTTCGTTGTTTTTTCATTCAACCAAATTTTTCATAAAAACTCGAGTTTGGTTAAATGATTCTCTGAACTTTGGTCGAAAGTAAAAATGTCGAAAGTATGACGCCACACAACATATGGGTGATGCGGTAATTGGTCTCTCTATTTTCGACCAAAGTTCAGAGAACCAGAGCATGAAAAACTGGTCAAAACCAATGTAAAAAATTCGTATATAGCGCAAGTCTTTATGGCAAAAGAATGTCATTTTTAAAAGCATAGTGTAGGAATCGGTGCATCCCTATCTATCAATAATATTAAACAATAATTCGTCCAAGGCTAATGGGTTGAAAAATGACAGTTTCTCTTATTCAAGTATGAGACAGTATGTATATCCGAGAGGTTTCAACTCA
Organism: Rotaria magnacalcarata; assembly: GCA_900239745.1. Taxonomy (NCBI): domain Eukaryota; kingdom Metazoa; phylum Rotifera; class Eurotatoria; order Philodinida; family Philodinidae; genus Rotaria; species Rotaria magnacalcarata. The sequence goes on from OENM01000507.1 coordinate 20,363, forward strand.
AACAAGCGTCTCATTTTTGTTTTGGCTCTTTACAAAGTTTCTCTATGAATAAAATCAAGGAATATATCAGTTAATTGTTAATTGTAACGGAAAGACTGGCAGCCATAGATGTAATCCGGGAACAACTCCGGTCTCATTGGTATTGCCTGTACTTATATTGGCACTTGATGAAACAGTAATTCCAAATCGATTTTAATCCTTATTCAATGTTGGATCTGGTTTCATCATAAGTTAAATTTGATTCGAGTCAGATTTTATGTTGAAAATCTTATTGTAGAAACATTGATTTATTTAGATATCTTCAGTTGTAAGAGTTCTACTAAAACCAGATGCAGCCGAATTTAAATCGTATTTTTGCAAAATGTTGTATATTCTAACGAGGGAAGGTCACAAAGTGTTCAATCGCTTTTGCGTTGAAACTGCTTACATTATGTGTAGCTCCCAAGGAGTTATGAATACGCTGAAAATATTTTGGGTGGATAGCTTATTGTTAATTACGAAAATAGACCATTTCTAAGGTATGGATTTTAGTGAGAGCCTGGCGTCTCCCTCAGAAACATTAAAAAAATTGATTTTCGAATTTCAACTTGAAAGTTTACATAGAAAGACGCCCTAAGAACAACTTTTTGTGAACATTTCAGACCTTTCTACGTTTCCTATCACTAGACACAGTTATGACGAAATTTTTATTTTACATCTTTCAAATAAAGTGGCAGATTTTATGAAAAAAACAAATTCAGTGGCCAAAAACATTCATAAAACACTATTCTCGTTGAGCTCTATTGGTATATAAAATTTCAAATCGAAAATCGAAAATCAATTTTTCTAATGTTCCTGAGGGG
>OENM01000507.1:21552-73479 GCA_900239745.1 Rotaria magnacalcarata
ATATATATATATATATACGATTATATGTTAAAAAAAAGAAATTTTAGTGAAAAATGGTGCGTAGAAAGCGTTCTATCAGTGACATAACTGAATGTGCAGAATACATATGATCATATTGCATATTACTAGCTGTATTTGAAATGTCATAGTTTGACCGCGTATTACTTGATGAATTGGAAATGGAATAATTTTGTTGTGTATTTCTGGATGAATGTGAACTGTGATAATTACGTTGCATATTACTTGCTCTATTAGAAACGTCATCATTTTGCCCCACAGAATTTTCAATGTGATAATTTTGTTGCATATAATTGTACATCTGAATTTCTCTTGCCACTTCTTGAAAACGTTGAGCAGTTGCATTGCCCATACCAATTGGGCGGTCAGAAGGCATCTCTTTCTTTTCGAATATAAATACGCGAATTAAAAGCTCCAACTGTTTCAATTTATAGAAAAAAGTGAAGTATTCAAGCGTGAAATTTTTTCGATTTAGTTTGTACCATAACTTGCAAATATCATGAAACACAGGATGAAACGGCACAAGGTATGATTACTCTAAAAGCATGATTTTACTTTACAAAAGAAAGTGACTTTTATCATTGCCAGTTATTATTCATGATTAGTTATTCATCATAGGAGAAATATATAAGCTCGATCGCTATCAAAAGTGTTATTGTCTGTTAGTAGTTTAATACGAAGTGTTTACGTATATACTGACTTTTTACAATTCAGAAAGTAACAATCGTAAACACTGATTTCTTGCTACATAATATTGATTGATAAGATCTGTTGGGTTCATAACAGCATGAAAGTCGGTAAAGTCATTTTTATTTTATTGATCAGAGCAGTCTAAAATAACCGATAGAGCATGATTGTGAGAGCATGTACTCCTTCTTTATCTTTTGCTTTTCATTATTCATAACAAAACCAGTCGTGAAACTGAAGTCAGTCGCTTAGAATAGTTATTTTTCAGTAGCGTTAATTACTTAAACTAATTATATTCTCATTTTTACAAAAACAAAACTAGGATTATCTCCGTGTTAAAGTTAACATTCAGATTTGTAGTAAATCTCACATGTCTGAAGTCAATCATGATCGATGCTTTTACTATTTTATCGAATAGGAATCGAAATTGATCTGACCTTCTAGATAAGTATTAAAACAATAAAAATAATGGTAGCATCTCACTTTTGACTTATTCAAAACTATCGAGATCGCAATATTCAACTGTTCTTTATCACAAATATTAAATGGACAGAAAAAATATTTAATAGCAATGAATTATACTTATTTCATACGTTGCTAAGAAGCAAATAAAAGTAGTATATTTTACAATAAATAAAATAATACTATGAACTACAACATGTGTTTCCACCATTATCATCTGTCGGTTTGTTTGTTGATTTAAAGTTAGGTTTAATTATTTGAGAAGTAGATTGTGAAATTCTATTCGAATCATCTTTCATAGAATCCTTTCGAGCTGTCCAATTTCGATAAATATCCGCAATAAGACTACGAAATGCTTGTTCGACATTGGTTGCATCCAATGCTGATGTTTCGATATAACTGAAAAATAGAAAAAAAGGCTTTTTTTCTTGTTTTAAATAATAGGATCTATCCTACGGAATATTTCTTTCTTCAGCATAACGTTTAGCATTTTCATAAAGAACAGCACGCATATGTCGTTGATCGACTTTATTGCCCACTAAAATAATAGAACATTCAATACCGGCGTTGGCTCGAACTTCGTTGTACCTATTCAAAAACAAAACAATAAGAATTTTTGAATAATCGCTATTATATTTACCAATTATCAAGATTCTGAAATGTCGACGCTTTGAGAATATCAAAAACTATGAGAGTACCTAAAGCATTGCGATAATAAGCCTTCGTAATTGCCATAAAACGTTCTTGTCCAGCTATAAATATAAATTTTTTTCTGTTTAAGAAAGAAAGAAGAACAAATCAATTTACCAGTATCCCATATTTGTATTTTTATTGTTTTACCATCAACTTGGACTTCCTTCGTTGAAAATTCGACACCGATTGTTGAACGACTTTCAAGTGAAAATTCGTTTCGAGTAAAACGTGATAATAAATTCGATTTGCCAACACCGGAATCGCCTGTTAAAACAATTTTAAAAACGTAATCGGCACTTGAAGATTCTGCCATGGATTTTTTTTTCTTCGTTCTATAATGAATCAAAGATGAAAACTTTAGAAATGATCATAGTTTCGAATGTAATCGACTCAATTCTGCATCTGAATCATCGTTTATGTCAATATAAAAATATAAAACTCCGTATCGTCTGATCAAATACTTGAGTAAGAGAGAATTGCAAAAAAAAGGAAATTAATTGACGATTTTTTAGATTGAATTTTAAAAAATATCAATGTGCGTTTGCTGCGGACGAACAGCGAGAAAAACAGAAAGCGTTGTATTCATGAATTGTGAAATATTGTTTTCATCGTTAAGATATATTATTTATAAATGACTACATCAATGTCTCATTAATGTAGTATTATTGAGTATACTTGTTTATCAATGACTCGTCGATAGCTATAAAAAAAAAATAAAAAGTAGTCTTGTTTTTTTCTCGCTCTCTAAAAAGCAATCTGTATGAAAAGCAAGGTGAATCATGTTGTCCTGTTTTTCTCATCGTTCACTTCGCGATATAGTTTGAGGTAGAATGACGGCAGAAAAGAAGTAGGCTGTATAACATAAAAAAAGTAAAAAATTGATAAAGGAACAGAACAAATTATAACTCACTTGTTTTTCGTATACGAGACGTTTTCTCTCTTGATTAAATATCAGGAAATTCAAAATACCAACTTTTTCTACTCGATTAAAACAGCAGAAATAATCTGAATACTTATTCAAAGAAAAGACCACCCATAGAAATTGATTTTAATATTTTTATGACTAAATATGATCGAAAATTTACTTAGTCAAGATGTTTCATAAAGAATCACTATTATGATCTATGATTTTTCCTCGTAGGAAATTATGACTGTCAATTTAAGCAATAGAAACATGGTATAGAGTTGCCTCTGAAATTTAGTGCATAGTTTATCGTTGTTTTTATACAAATAAACAAGACAAAATACATTTCAAGTATACAAAAACCAAACCAAGAACAAGTATTTATCGTCGTTTATGATGATGATGGTGATGTTTAAGATCTCTTCGTTTCAAGCTTGGATCATCCACAATTTGTTTCATCATTGGTCGAATAAAATCCTGTTCTTCATCCTCAGATGATGATAAATCATTCCTCTTTTTTGCTCGTTGTTTTATTATTTCATTGACTTTTTCTTCTCTATCATCAAATTCTTTATATAATCGAACATTTTGCTGACGTTGCTCATTTCGCATAGCTCCATCGACTAGCATTTCACGTATCCGACGATCTCTATCTTCTTTTGATTGTTTTTCACGACTTTTTGCTAATTCTTCTTTTGGTGGTTTTTCGTGATGCTTTGTTGATGGACGTGGAGGAGTACGTTCACGACGTGGAGGACTATGTTCACGATGTGAATGAGCAGATCGTGATTGTGACGATGGACTATGACGGCGACGATGTTGTGATCGACTACCACGACGTTCTTGCGGTGATCGTGACCGGGAATGGTGATGTTTTTTACGTGATGAGGATCCAGATTTTCTATAAATAATCGTTTAATTTTATGAATTAAATAATTTTCCATGGAATCATATTGTCCTCCTTTGTAATAGTGATATGATGTAATGTTTAATATGATTATCTGATAGTTGAAAATAGGATAATCCCAATAAGTTGCATTCTAGTTCTATGACATTTTCTAAGTCTTCTATTTTGGTTGACCCCTCAACTAAGACTATTGAGTTTTATGAAAGATCGAAATACTCACTCACTCTCTCTCTCTCTCTCTTTGTATTGATAATGGGTTCATCTAGTATTCCTGAGGCATTCACTTAAAAAATATCTCGATTTAAAATGAACGGTTTATAGCAAATTAAACAATGGGAATATTCTATATGAAATAATATATTTACCCAGATTCTTGTCGTTCTAAGAGTTCTTTAAGTTGTTTGAGTCGAACAGGATTTTCTAAAATTCTTTTCTTTTGTTCAATTTCTTTTTTCTTAATTAAATATAATGGATCTTCACGAATTTTATTAGCTAAGTCGATGGTTGATGTTGTTGCATTATCGTCTGATGGTTCATCAGGTGGTATGTCACCATCAAGTTTTCTGCCCAATAAAAAATCTTCAGATTTCGTACGATCACCCGTATAAATCCATTCAAGACGAGGTTCTTGTGGTTCCTGCTTTTCACGATTGAGTCGAAGCAATTTTTGACGTTCTTGTTCATCATACATTGTTCCTGTGGGCTCTTGAGCAAGAGCCTTTCGCATAGACATTTTAAAAAGCTTTGTAAAAAGAAATTTCAACACAAAAGATTTTAGTAATCACTGAATGAATGATAAACACTTTTTAGATTGGTTCATATCAATTCAACGTATTGGAATATTTATTACAGATGACGCTGTCGACAAGTCCGATAAATAAATCCCATATGGTTAATTTAATTTTTACAAACAAACAATTGTGTTCGACATGTTACATTTAAGCGATTTAGATTTCGATACTTTTATTACTTTCTCAGCTTTTAAATTTGAATTTTTTTCTATAAACAATACTTTTCGGAGACTATCCATTTTTCTGAAATTGATGCAAAACTTTGAATTTAAGTTTTGAATAGCAAGTAATGCTAGACGAGAATCATAGTTGTGTGAAGTTAGTTTTTCTCTCCTTGACATTCTCGACTTGAGTCCGCGTTATTATGTATCAGTTATGTTTTTGACTTAATTCTTATTCAACGCAATCTGTGATAAAATAATTACCAGAATTCGTAACAAAAATATCATCATAAGAACAGATGTCTTGACTATTGTTGTTGCAAAGCGCCAGATGTTGAAATGTTCTACAAAAATATCAAAGGATACTGAGTCCAACAGATTCTAAGTAATAACAATAACGATAATCTGCCTAAAACAGATGGTAGTGAATTTATTGTTGCGTAGAGACATTGAGAATCTCGAGGTTTCCGTGCAAAAACAAATATTGTTGTATTTTCTTCTATACCGAAGAAAATATTAATGCTTCATTAAGAAGAGTAACGATATTTCTAACTTTGTAGGTCATGCATTAAAATGATTTAATATATACGTATAAGATAATTTCCTTTTACGGTGATAGTTTGATATTTTTCCTCTGATCGGATCAAAGGCTTTCATACAGATTCTACTCAATGTACATTGTACTTTCCTGATAGAGACAATTTAATAGGCTCATATGAGAGAAGCATTTCGATCTTACTGATGCTTTCTGTAGTCGTTGTAAAATGTAAGCCATGATTTTCTAATAAGGATAGCACGATTATTCATAGCACGATTATTTATTAATGGTTTTTTAATATCTTCTATAAATATTCAAAGTTTCTTCCATCGGACATATTTAACTTATTTTCATTAGAATATCATATAATTAGCCCACTCTAAAAATAGTTGTTTCCGTGTTTTTATGGCCTGACAAAAGGCTTAAATAAAAGCAAAACTTCCTTCCATATCTAGTTCCAATGTCAACATTACTATCATCATTGACCAGTCACTCTATTTATATGATGACAGCTCACTGAGAACTATCTACACATGTTTTCAATGAATAAAATTGACTCTCAAAATAAATTACAATTTGTTAAATTTACAAAAGTCTCTCTGATGTGCAGCGAGCTGAAAGTGTTCACACGTGTCAACAAAGATAATTGAATCTTATTAAGATATCATATGTCACAACTTCAGTTGAACGTGTATTTTCTAAATCCAATAGATCGATGATCATTATGCCATTCGAAATGAATCACAGAGTCTTATCAATTAAATTAAAAACTAAAACTCTTCACGTATAACACCCAGGGTTAATCAGTATTCAGATGAACTTGTTCGGTTTTGTCTTAAAAAGAAATCATCCATTTTATACTTTTCTAAATAGATGTTGTCTGTTATTCATTTGTAGATCAGCAATAATCTCTGTTAATATGTTATATGATTGATGTGGCTATGGTTTTATCCCATTCATCTCACCAAAATGCTATAATATTTTCCAATGCCACCACACGCGAAACTAATGCTATTGTCAGTACGGTATTAATGATACTCGATCCCGCCAGAAAAAACTTTGATTTACGAGAAAAATACTCGTTTGTTTTCTGATAATATAAAAGACAAACTCTATACATGACAGATACATATATGGATTTATATCTGATTCTTTACTGTAGGGGGGCGTTAACCTTTATATTTTTTTATTTGATATTTTCATATTAGTCTAATAGAATATATGAAATGAAATTGTACTATAGGACTTTCAATGAGTTAAATGAGGCATAGTTAGAATTTTGACTACGAGAAAATTTTTATTAGATCTACTAATTGTTGATGGCGAATAGAGAAAATGTAAAAAGAACTAATTTTTAATCACATTGCAAAAAAACGATAATATATAATTGTTTTGCTTTAATTTCAATTCGGAACTTTTGGCATCACATTCAATAATCGTTGATTACTTAATGGCGGCTGATAGAAAGCATCGACTACGGCGATCTATGAATATATAAGATGAATAGATATCGAAAGCAATTAACAAGCAAGAAAGAAAACGATTAGTTATTTCCAAAACCTATCCGCAAAGCATCTTGCAATCATTGAGCAAATCAAGTTAATAGTAATATGTATAGATAAATCCTATATCTGATTAAAATTTTTCTAGATTGTTAATAGGAGATAGAATAGTAAGTTGTTTTTTTAAAAAAAGCTATTTTGTTTTAAATATTGTTTGACTACAGACGTAATCATCATCATCTTCATCACAAAAGAAAAAAAGAATTACATTGACAAATAGAAAGATAGAGAATGACCACGAAAAAAACCGAGAAAAAATTGAAAAACTATCTAGCCTAAAGACGAAGGGAGTACTATAAAGAACAACGCAATGGGCAGTCATCATCACTCGGTGTAAATTTTTTTTTCTGGGACACAGATCATCCAATTAATTGATGGTTTTAAATAGTTGCTTTTTTTTGTATATCCCTTTGCGTTGGTCATTGCCATCTATTTAGTATATAGCACCGCTTGACTGTGACAGACTGGTTTTATAGAGTGCAACAGATATGAGAAAATAAAACGAAAGAAAATTATTCTGTAACTTACAAAAGAGAAAGAAAAGAAATAAGAGGTTCTTTATCACACGATTGCAAAAAAAGAGAGACAGAGAGACAGACACACACACACACACACACTCTCTAAATGCGCACAAAGTTGTGAGAATAACAGAGCGTCATAGAAGTAGACAAGGATAGAAATTGAGAGATAAACCGAATAGATCAGAAGGATTACATATATATGTATATACGGGCCCGCCGAAGTATTTTGTTTTTGCGTTGGTCTATTGCTTATATTACTTGATTTTATTCATTGTCTGTAATTGGGTATGTTCAATGGTTGGTCGTGATGGTTGATGATTATCAGTCACAGTTGCGTTAATAGTTATAATAGGATTAAGAGAATGAGGACGAGTAAGAGGTCGATTGCCGTTATAAAACGAGGATAATTTGGGCACAGTAGCGGCTCGTAGCCGATCTAATGTTGCATATTCAGGCGGTTGTCGATCGATTGAATCTTGAAATGCTTTTATCACACGAAGCTAGAAAAACAGGAATAAAAGAAAAAAACTTCTTTTAACTTGTCATAAAACCGAAAGTAGAGATTTCAATAAAACACAAATGGATAAATTATTGAGAAAGAAAAAAAGCTAGATAAATATATATGTATAAAGCAACAGAATAAGCGAAAAATATTTAGCAGCAATAATAGCAAATAATATTGAAAGCAAAGCTTTTCAGTTTTTATGTTTTTTGAAAAAGCTATTTCAGTTTTTTCTTCAAGTAAACTGAAAGGTATCAAACGAACAAAACAACCGTGGTAAGTGAGGGTTATGATAAAAAAGAACACACGAAACAGGGATTTCAAAACTAAACAGGTGGATCAAACCTCGAGAGATATGAACAGACATGCTGGACATATATAATGATATTTTAGGATGGATAGAATCAAAGCGCACTTGTGCTTTGATTCAAATGGATGATGATTAAGTTACCATTGGGAAGACGGCGATTTGGCAACATGTTCTTGGAAAGTTTTAACGACTTGTACCTGTCATAGCGATTATAGATAGATAAGAAAAATAAATAAACACAGAAGAAGCTACAATGATTGAAATGTGTTTTTTGTGTATGTGATTTAAAACTAAGTTAATTTTAAAATGAAACAAAACCGACACCAGCAAAACTTTTGCTTTAATCAATATATGCTTACAATTTTCTTTAGCGTTTTAGATTTACAAACCTGTGTTTGTAGACGTGTTATTCCTCTTAACCAAAGTATTTGTCCTGTTGTTAAACTTGCTCCGGGTCTTGATGAACCTTCAGCATTTAAATCAGCGGTTAATGTTTGACTATAAACTTCACCTGAACCCCATTTTGGCATATGACGCGTCACCGGTATCAAATTAACAATCTAAATACAATCGTATGAATATGAATTCATTTTTCGATAATTAGGAAACAAAAAGCAAAAGAATCTTTACTTGATTCCATAGAAGTACTGTGACACCAAAAAATAAACACCACATCCACTGTTCGAATGTTAATGCAACGCATGAAAATGCAACTGAACCATATTGAACAAGAAGAATTTGTACGGCAAAGGTAACAATCCATATACCATAAAAAATTGGATTTGTAAATATTCCTCGAAAAACATTTTGTTCACCATGGATTTTTCGGCAATTAATTTCATTAAATAATGTCATTAATACAAATACATTAAAGATCATTGTAAAATGCTCCGATGGTTTAAAAACATTATTTATTGGACGACCATCATCGATATCAAATACAGTCGGTCCTACAATTTAAAAAACAAATAAAAAATAAGATTCTAAAAGTATAAGAGTAAAAATTAATCTTTCTCGTGCAAACGAGTCATTGACCTAGATGTCAGGTCGATTCTTTTATGTAAAATAAACTTCTTTTCTTATGAATCTAAAATACTCGAATTTTTATCTTGTGTTAAACAATATTCGATATGTACACGTCTACATTAGTGATCATCCAATATGAACTACTAAGTTCTTCTATTTCTAAAAGATTAAGTAAAAAGAATCTATCGAAGAATAGATCGAATAAAATCATTATCCTGCAATTAATAACAACAGTTGAATCGTGTTCGACATTTCAATTCTGCATGAATAACGTTAACAACTCTATTTTCTTACCAGCAAATAAGATAAAAAGCATAACAGCTAATTGATAAATAGCATGACCAAGAATATTTTTCATCATTGTTCGGGATATTAATGGTCTTGTACGCCCATATGGCTTACGCGTCAATAAATCTTCAGTCGGTACTTCCGTTGCAAGTGCTAATGATGCTAATGTATCCATAATTAAATTAACCCACAACATTTGTACAGCGCGTAATGGAGATTCTTTCACAATACATGCACCGATAAAAGCGCAAAATACAGCAACTACATTTACAGTTAATTGAAATTGAAGAAATTTTGCTATTGAATCATAGACATTACGTCCCCACATAACTGCTTTTACAATTGAATTGAAATTATCATCGACCAATATAATATCTGAAGCTTCTTTTGCTACATCAGTACCTTGTATGCCCTATGAACATATAAATCTTTTTTTTTCTAGACTTGACTTAGATTCAATATCATGAGACAAAACTCATTCGTCTAACTATTCGATATAGATGAATTCAATCGCAAAAAAGAAAAAGATGAAAAACTAACCATAGCAAAGCCAACATCAGCTTTTTTCAAAGCAGGTCCATCATTGGTTCCATCACCAGTAACAGCAACAACTTCACGTGTTGGATTTCGTTTCGATGCAATAATACCTTTTACAAGTACATATTTATCTTGTGGTGATGATCGTGCCAGTACACGTAATGATGGCCAAACTTTATCCAATAAATTTTGTTCAACCTATACAGAAAATAAAAAAAACTTGATAAATAACGCAAAACGTTCGTCTTTTACTTCGCCATCTGGTTTTGATCTAATTCGTCGATTAAATTCTTTTCCTTCAAGTACTAGAAAGCTATCATTTGGCGTAATAATACCACATTTCAATGCAATCGATCGTGCTGTATTCACGTTGTCACCTGTAACCATTCGTACTGTTATACCAGCATTTCGACATTTAGCTATTGCATCAGGTACCTCTGGTCGTACGGGATCTTCAATACCACAAATGCAAACACACGTTAATTGATCAACAACAGTTGCTTCATCATCCCAATCAGGTAATTTATCTGACGGAAAATCCCTATAGGCAACACAAATTGTTCGTAAACCGTCGCATGCCATGGGTTCAATAACAGTTTGTACGAGACGATCATAATCAACAGTTGAAAATGGTACAATTTCGCCATTACGATTTAATATTGTTTTACATTTTTTTAAAACAATTTCCGATGCACCTTTTGTATACATACGTGTAGCTGAATCAGGTCGTTGTACAACAGTCGACATATTTTTTCGCACGGAATTAAATGTATAAACATGAATAAATTTTTCTTCAGTATATTGTTGACGTATTTCATTATAATTTCCACCAAGACCAACAACAAAACCTAATAAACCACATTCAGTTTTATTACCAACTTGTTTTGCTAGTGTTTCTTTTTCAGGTGGAGGCTATGAGAAAGAAAAGACATATTTATTGACTAAAACCTAGATTAAAAACAAAATCACTTACAAGCAATTTAGATGCATAACTACTATTGACTGATATACCTTCAAGAAGGATTTCTTTAGTTTTATTCGGTATAGAAATTTCTTTAACTCGAACAGGATTTTCAACATTTTTCCAATGTTTTTCACTAACATAAACTTGTACAACAGTCATACGATTTGTTGTTAAGGTTCCAGTTTTATCTGAACAAATAGCTGTTGCATTACCCATAGTTTCACATGCATCCAAATGACGAACTAAATTATTATCCAACATCATTTTCTAAATAGAAAAAAATGTCTCTTTTTAAATTAAAGTTTATCGACAATAGATATCAACTCACTTTAACAGCATATGCTAATGATATTGTTACTGCCAATGGTAAACCTTCAGGTACAGCAACAACCAACACAGTTATACCTGTGATCAAATAACGTACAAATCGACTCCAATATTTATTACTCCAACGTTCACCTCTAGAAGATTAGAAATACATCATTATAGAGATTTATTTTTCGGTGAATATTTATCTGTATACCGCTGAATAAATTCTTCGACTGAAAATCGTAAGAGTAGAACAATTACCGTTAAAATTGCAATTGTCATGCCTGAATAGTAAACATAATCAATGTAATTTATGTTATGAGATGAAAGAAATTAATTTGAACAGAAAATATACTTCTATTGAATTTTAAAAATAAAGATAATCTCAAGCCATATAAATTGATGCAACTTATGAAAGATTTAAGTCAATACTATCATTAGTTTCGATTCTATTTAACAAAATCTTTACATTCTGTAGATTCAATTTTGATTTGTTTTACAGATATTATCTGTTTGAATAAATAAACCATAAATATCGATTCATACGTAGAATGACCTTCATCGTAAAAAATGAGTTGTTTTTCAATAACATTCTTATCGATATCTGCAATTTGTATTACAATCTTCTACCCAGGTCGACTCTTGAAAATATTAATGGAAGATTCTAATCCAATATTATTGTACGAAATCACGTATTTATCAAAAAAGAAGACAAATCATTTATGATAAGTCAATTTCCAGCTTTCAACAAATAGAATAACAACTACTCAAAACAAATGGACTATTTAGAAATCATTCTGTATTGCCATATTGAAATGGCTTTGCGCTAATTTTACCATATCAGTCATTTGCATAAGCCATTCCCGTTGTTGACTAAACCATCAACTTCACGGAATTAGTTCCAGGGAATAGAGAGTTAATTCGATAGAAAAATAATTATATTGGTAGCTTCGTACTAGTTCTTTTTTTTATCATGAATTAGCTTATGAATTTATCACATGCCAATCTTTACTATTTGCATTAGATTTATGAATAGAGATTTAATCCAAAAGTCTCATCTCGAAGTTCTACGTCAATTTTATCCGTATTAGAAATGACAAATCAACATGTGGCTCAAAGTACTATTGATCTCTATAGGATCAGAAAGATAGTTGAAAGTTTTAATATTCTTGTTTTTATTATCAAACTGTGACTTTTCTCGGTCTTCTTACCAGCATATCCAATTTGAATAGCTAATTTAGTTAATTTTGCTTGTAAAATAGATCGTTCTTTAACTTTAAAACCTCCTGAATCATCATCACCAGCGGTATCTTTTTCTTTGGCAATTTCAACATTTTGTAATTCGGTTGCCTCATGATTATTTCCTTGTGCACCTAATCAAAAACGAAAACATTATATATCAATAACTCATTAGCATTCAATTAAATATATATATATATATATATATATATGTTAAACACAAAAGAACGACAAAAACCTGCAATTGATTCTGGTGCTACCAAACGTTCGTTAGCCTCACCATCAACAAGACCATTTGCATCTGAATAAGCATGAGGAAAAATCACGGGTAAACATAGGATAAATTTAAAATAAAAAAAGGTTCACGACAAAATCACTGTTCGTAACATGCATGCCAACATACTTTCTTTTTTATTTTTCACTGTTTTCTCTTCATCATCTTCTTTCGTTGCACCTAATAATTTAAATATCATTCCTGTTTGACTGTGTTCACCAACAGCCAATACCAACATTTTTGCACTACCCTCCATGATATGTGTACCTTTAAAAACAGATATTATTTTTAAAATCAAAAAAATGATCTCAATACATAAGAATAACATTGACTGAAATATTTATCCGAATTCTATCAAAAATATTTTGGAAATAAATTTATCGAATAGAGAAAACATACATTGCGGAACAAATTACGATGTCCAAAAGCTATTGTCGTTTCAATGATGTTCTCAAAGTTTTCAACACAGTTAAATTCATGTAAATTTTCATTTTTTAAATCTACCACACAGCAATTGCCCTCCGTTGCAGATAATAGATCATAAAGGACTTCTAGACATGAATCTTACTTCCTTCAACAATCATTCGATTTTTATTAGATTGAACTTAAGTGCCAAACAGTTTTTGATACTAGTTCCGAGTTTCTATAGACCACTTATCAAACAAAAACAAACTTATTAATTAAAATTTCTTAAGCAGCTCTGCTGATAGGAAATTGTTATAGATAATCAGATTTTTTGTCTGATTGATTACCATTCTGTAAAAAGAAAACGTAATAAAATACTTGGTACCGAAGCGTTTTGCCGTCATCTGGCATAAACGAAGAAAACAAAAGCATAATAACGATGTGAAATTCAAGCGCAGACATATATCGTATGATTTAGGGGTGTACAGCTCACGCTCATTTTCGTGAGCGGTCATCAGTGACAACCAGCTGTGGTGGTTGAATGAGTACGAGTGATTTTGAGGTTCGTAGCACTAGTTATAAAGAAGTAAAATTAGCTACAGCTTTGGTTATTGACAACTGAAAACCCTCATCCTCACGACCGCTCATTTCAAAATGAGCGTGAGCTGTACACCCCTAGTATGATTCCTAGAAAATCCTGACAGTTTTAGACGAAAATAATGTTCTTTTCATGAGGTATCATATTTCTACAAAAATACTCGTTTGCCATAGGCATGAAACAAAGATCGAGTTTACTTAATTATTCAATATTGTGACACAAAAATATATTCCAAGAAGGATAAGATCTATCTATCTATCTATATATATATATATCAGTTGTTTATTCAGTAAAACAATCATAACTCGCCATTGCCACAAAGTTATTTAGATTTTTGCCTATCTCACCTAGGTTTCTCTACATGAGCTCAAGCGTTAAGTATCAATACTGATGATTGTCTTGATGTAGGAATATAAAATAATATTCTTACCAGATAAAAGAAATGGATCTTTTGATTCATGCTTTTTTATTAAATCGGATTCGCCAGTTAATGATGATTCGTCAATTTTAAGATCATTCGACTGCACAACAACACCATCTGCTGGTAATAAATCACCATATTTAACTTGACATATATCTCCAACAACAATATCTTTTATTGGAATTTGTTTAACAATATTATTTCTAACAACATTAAATTTTTGATCACTTTCAATTTTTGATTGAAGACCACGAAATTGACGTTCTTTTGTCCAATCATTAAATGCTGTTACAAGAACGACAACAACGACAGCAACAATAATTGCTGCGCCTTCAATCCATTCAACATTTGCTTCTTCTGAAAACAAAAACAAAATTGATTTTTATAAAAATCTTACAAGGAAAATAAATTGATTTTACTTGGTTTTAATTCAGCTTGAAATGTTTCATCCGATGGATGATAAAAGGATAGACCAAATGAAATAATAGCACAGATGATAAGAATAACTAGTGTAATATCTTGAAGAGCATCGACCATAAGACGAAAAAATGTTTTCGGCGGTTTAGGCGGAATTTCGTTACGACCAAATGCAGCTAAACGTAAGGATATATCAGATTCATCTTCGGATAAACCTTAAATCAAATGAGAACTTTAAAATATCTGTTACGTATTTCCAAAAAGATTCTTTTACCGGTAATTAAATTTGTTTTCAGTTTTTGTCCTAGACCACTAAGACCACCATAGGTTTCATTAAGTGTCAAAACACCTTCATGGCCTCGTGTTTGCATTAACTTTTCTAATTCATCGAATGAAATTCCAAATTCTAGAGCTGCTGCTGCAGATGAAATTTCGTTTGTATCATTAGTAGTTTTCTTCTTTTTAGCCATGTTTTGTTATTCGTATATATGCAGATAATGTCTATTGATGTAAATCGATTTTTAACAAGTTTTTCTGTCGTTGAAGAAACGATAAAATCAAAGTCATGATTTATTCATTTATTCAACATACAATGACAGATAGATCTTAAAACAAAAAAAGAAAAAAAGCGAAGAAGCTACCGGATATAGTTTATCTCATAATCATACAGAATATTTATATTTGTTTTCCAAAGAACCCTCTTCATAACAAGAGACAATAAAAGAAAAGGTAGAGAGCCCCCACGATCGATGATTCCCATATGGAATCATCGACGAGAATTATTTGACCTTTTCCTGACACTAAATACATTGTTTTATGCTGCAATTTACCAAATAAGTTAACGTATGAAAAATCTCGAATATCAAGAAAACAAACAAAAAAATGATATATTCATCAGTATATATGACATCTTATAAATTGGTCAATCTTTTTCTTTGATATTTATTAATTAGAACTTACTAGTCCTCTTTGTTGCTTTGATTATTGCTTAATATGATTTTTTTTTCTTATCTTTCTTTTTCTTCTACATATTATGTTATGCGGTTAGTCGAGCGAAGAAAGAGAGAGAGAGAGAGAGAGAAACATGTAGAAAACTATGTGCATTGATAACAAAAATAGTAATGACAAGAGCAATCGTAGAAATAATACTACAAAAATCAGACGACACGACAATAATCGTATATATATATATATATATGAGAACTATAAACAGAGAAAAAGAGACAGAGACCCGCATAATCACCTAATCAGATAATCCAACTTAACAGTCGTCCACACGGATTTTCGATCTAGAAAACAGGAGCAATAGAAAAAAGAAATAATCATTGAAAATAGAATCTAATAATAGATAGTGGAAGAAAAGAAGAAACAGTGATCTGTACTAGCACAGGTGTTATAGAAAAATATACAATTAGCTTTCTTTTTTTTTGCTTGAAGGAAAAGGAAGAAAAAACAACTATCATCAACAACAACGAAGACTATTCAGATAATAACTATTAATGGCATGTTATTATTTTCGACTACTGCTATTCTGCCTTTCCTCTTTCTTCATTCAATAGCCGATAAGGGAAATAAAGAATTATTATTCTCTTTCTGTCGGTTTTTTTTTCAATATTGTTTTTTCTTGTCTTATTACTATATATTTCACTTTGTAATTATCATTATTATCATCAGTACTATCCAACTCTATTTACAAATAAAACATACAATAATACTCTTCGGAAAGAAGTATCGAACCGGTGTCATGATTTTAAAAATATCTGACGCCAATAGGTTTCTTATGACTAAGAATTGGGAGATAGTAAAATGATAATAATATCGATAAACCAACTAGAAAACAGTTCGCTTACACATTAACGTGGTCAATGAAGCAATACACAAGATTTCAAGATAACAAAAAACAGAGGAAAAAAGAATTTCTTGATATTTGCATATGAAATTTTATTTATTTATCTTAAATAAACATGATAGGAAAAAATTGCGTTCATAAATTCCCTGATGACTGTAAAGATCAAAAATTGGAATACAAAAAATAGTCATTGTAACCTTACCCAGGGGATTAAGCAAACATCTTGTGCAATCAGTCTGTGTTCTTTATTCTTATTCGACAAAAGACAAATCGTGACTTGGTTAATAATCCTTCCTGTAACTCTCTTTTTCCTTTTCTCGATTTTCTAGGTTAATGATAGTGTGGCGGTGGGTGTTATTGTTGTTTTTCTCGTTGTCGACATTTTCTTTTTTTCTTCACGCGGCCGAGCCATTTTGCTTTTTCTATTCGCGGCACATTTTTCTATCGTTCCACTACATTACAATTTCTGTTGGTTTTTCTCTATTTGACGACGTGTTCGAAGTAATAGTAACGGAACTCGATTTTCTCTTCTTCTCCTCCTTCTTGCTCTTATATTTTTTCTTTCAGTTTTTTCTTCTTCTATGTAATATTCTCAAACTAACATTTGTTTTTACTCTCGGACTAGGATGTCTAAGTCTTTATTAGCGGCATCACAAATATAGACTACTCGAATCTCTCTCTCTCTTTCGCTTTCCATCGTTCTCTCTTCAACAAGATGAAAATCGCTTATCACATCATATTGTCATTGGACTACTTGAGAAGACGAATACATACAAACGAGTGACAGCACAAATGATGATTATTGCTGATAGTGAATACACTAAAAAGAAGAAAATGAGATGAAACATAACAAAAAAAACTTCAATAGAATGTAAAAGAGACTTCTACATACAGGAAATTGGTATGTGCTATGTGACGAGTATCTCGCGATACCATTCATTTCCGGCTAGATAGATTTTTTTCTCGAATATGTAGCGAATCGAGCTCATCATTATTATATGAGGAAAAAACTCGTGTCTGTTTTTATCCTATTGATGAAAAACATCCTAGCTTCGAATAAATACGATAAAAAAAAACATGTCCTTAAAGACAAGACACAGAAAAATAAAATTTCTTATACGTGCATATGTTAGAACAACTGGAAAACATCGACCATGTGCAATATTATATTCTAAAGACGGATATTTATGAAACGAACGAGTCCTTGTAGGCTAGATCTATGGTGATGATAAACCAATTATTATTTATAGATGGTACTAGGATATAATTATCTAAAAAGGATGTTTATCATCTTGAATTTTCAATCATAGAATAATAAACACAATCAATTTGTGATAATAGTTAAATAATAAATCTTTGGATGAGGTCGCTACTAGACGGTTGAATCTATAATAGGTGACCCTGGACAATATTCGGATGACCGTCAAGGTTTTCTCTCTCTCGCTCGTTCGCTCTCAATGAATATTATTGAAGCAAAGTTATCAACAAAACAAAGTTTACACACTATTCAATCTTATTTATTTATCTAAATATTATTACCATAAATAAATACACATCAAAGCACGGGACTAATAATCGGAAGTCTCCATTAAAAACTTCGAAGCGAAGAATTTTTATTGTCATACTTTGATTGATTAACATTACGGGAAGAGAGTTGGCTATATTTGATAAAAATATTTTTGTATTAATCATAGAGCGTAAAAAGTAATTTGTTTGACAATAGTCTTTGTTGATAGATGCTAAATTATCTAACCGAGAAGATTAATGTAGATCATCGAACAAGTACATTCATTGAATAGCATCGACTGGTTTGTGTTTGAGGAATAGAAACTAAACGAGATAGAAAAATACTTTTCAATGTTTAAGTATCTATACTCTGTCGATATAAATCTTTCATTTCACCTCTATCAACATATTCTCAATTGAGTCTCTATTATGTATAGTTATCACTACTTAGATAATTAAAAAATTAATTATTTATATCCAAAAAACGAACAGTATGATGATATAGAAAAGAATACACGCTATAATTCACATACCTACATCCAGTAGTAGTAGTAGTAGGTGTTGTTGTTGTTCTTCTGTGTGAGAGACTATTCTGTATAGAAAAATTGGTTCACCGTCAGATATATGCATGCTGTAGATCAAAGATATTTATAAATGAATCAATTAATTGTCGATTCTAAATGGTAACAAACATAGTTAGCATTTGCCAATGAATATAAAATCAGAGATTCGCTTTTAACAAACATTGTTTGCATACTAATAGAATCTATCAAATGTGTGCGTCACTAATCATAGAATAGTGAATGTTACGAAACAAAATTCTACCTCAGTAAAATTGTATTTTCTAAGCATGATTCGTTGTTTTCTATTATTATTCATAGAGCTACACAAATGTATTCAATTTTTTTGTACATGAGGAACATTTACATTCTCTCATGTTTACTTTATCATTTAAAATTACTCATCAGTCGAAAGTACGTGAAGAGATCAATTGATAGATTCTAAACTTAGTCCGTTTTAACTTCTAACAGGACGTGTTTAATAACTGGAATTAAATGAAAATTAATATTTAAAAGTAAAGAAAAAATCGAGTAGACGAGATTAGAATGGCTCTATTAAAATATGTCTCTTGTTGTAGTTTAATGCATGTTTGAGGTAGTTTGTACTTATTATTCTTACGATACTCTATAGAAGTGATTTGTATATTTAATAAAGTGTATTCTGACACCATTAACAAGAACTCATTTATTTCGAAGAATGAACATTCGATCTTTCTTTCTATTTTCTGTTATTAATTTGTTTAGATATATATATCGGAAGATTGCATATACTCATTCACATAAGGAGAAAAAATTCTCAAAATGAAAAAATGTGCCTTCTTAATAATTATGAAGACATTTATACGAGCGTATGATATATGAGTCTTTTCAGGCATATCAAAACTCATCAATCTTTGATGAGTTTTTTTACGAAAATCATATTTTTGAATGTGTTCTTCAAACATAGACATAAGCTCTTTCAATTGACATGATAATAAAAATTAATCGACAAATATCTATTTACTGCTACGGAAAGAAATAATTGAAAAACTTCACGATAGATCAATCGCACCTCTAACAAAAGTTTCAACAATACAGAACTAAAAAGAAAGATTTGAACTGGATCATATGAATATTTCTTTATTTTTATAATCTTACTCCTACCATCAGCATACTTAGAAAAAATCAGAATAGAAATTTTCTAAGATCAGGTTGCATCTACTAGGGAACTACTCTACAACGTCTTCTTAGTTCCAGACCCGCTATTATTTTCTAGTTCTTGGTTAATTGCGAGTGGTGATTTAAGAAATCATTAGGACAAGTATAAATTTATCTAAATGAATCAGAAATAGAAAAATACGCAGTCAATGTTTTGTCTTACTTCAAGTTTTTCTTCGCCATATCCTTTTGTATTTATAACATTTTCGTGCAGCCTACAGTTCTTACACCACTACAACTTCTAAATGAGTGATCATCAAATAAGTTCCGGTCCCGATTTTGGCCTCATCGGGACCAAGACTATACTTTGTACTTGCCTAGTATCTACAGAATGTACTCTTTCTACAATTATGAAAATTTACGAAAATATTTTTATTACATTTTTGATAAATAGTTCGCCTATTATGTATTTCAAACGCAACTAGTTAATTACTTTTTGTATATGATCAAACACATATGTATATATATTTAGCCGTCTAAATTGAAATAATTATTGTGTATCGAGATTTTCATTGTTACTTTTATGTTTTTCTCTCATCGTCACGTCCGCCACTTTTGAAAATTTTCTGATCGAAATTAAAAAAATAAAGCATAAATTAATAATAAATGTGTTTGTGTTAGCAATATGACACGTAAAGAAAATGAACGCTAAAATTTGAAAGGGACAAAGAAGAAAAGAAAAAAACGAAACCGGATAGAAAAAAAACTTCTTTTTTTTATAATAAATAATTATTATTTTTAAAAATCAGTTGCTGCAATATCTGCAGATAATTTATCAATCATATTTCCTTGACTACTTGAACTTGTTGTATTGACTTGAATTATGGGTTGTGATTGTTTAATTGCAATATTCATTTTCAATGGTTGTTGTTGTTGTTGTCCATTATTTGTTATAATTGTTTGGTTTTCTATAAACAAAAACAAAACAGACGTGTGTGGAGACATAGAGAATATAGAAAAAGAAAACTGACCAGTTTCAATAACAGTCGTTGCTGATTGTTGTCCACCTGTCATTTCTTGTAAATATTTAAATGAACGTGATGGATGTGTGTCAATTTTATTTGTACTGAGTGAAAGATTTTGTTCATCATATTTATTAGGTATTTGCTGTGGTTTATTATAACCCGTCAAAGGTTTCGAATCATTTTGTTCATCATTTTGTGTCATCATTTGAAGAAAACGAAATGAACGGGATGGAACTGTTGCGCCCGTATAACGTGGAGCTTCTGGCTCACGTTCACGAAAACTTGGTGGTGCTAAATGAATTTAAAAACATTATTTTAAGATCTCAAAAATAAATTCTTTTATCAATTCTATTACGTTTATTGTAAATTTCCATTAAATCTTCTCTATTATTAATTGCTCCGCTTCGATTAATAGGTCCTTGCTGTGAATCACATTGATCCTGCAAAATTTTAAATGCTCGTGATGGCATATGACTACCGCTACCACGTCGAAGACCAAGACTTTCAGCTGATATAGGAGTTTCTTCCACTGTTGTCTCTTTATTATTATCACCATTACTGGTATTATATTGTTCTTGCAAGTAACGAAACGATCGTGAAGGTAAACCTGATGTACTATTATAATTAGTACCACGATCATTATTACCCATTTGTTCATCAAGGACAGCGCGAGCAACTAGACATGAATAGTATTGTTTATTTTTCGCATAATGAAGCAAAAGATAATTATAGGATGGAGAAAAAAAAGATTTCTCCTACGTGAAATAGAGGTTATATGTATGTTTGTATGAATGACAGATCGCAATCAATATACTTAATTTGTCCTTCTAATGGCACTAAATTATGTAGATAAGATTACTGAACTAGATTGAACATGTCAACACAGACCAAAAAGAAATGCTAATAATTAAGATTGATAGATACGATACGATAATAAAATAAACTAGAATTATGGTATAAAAAATAATTCATATGGTCAGTAAAGATTTCAATAAAGTCAGTCTCGAAATTAATACATTCAAAATATCTAGATGTGGAATTTTCTTATAGAAAGATATTCTGTCAGTATCGCAAGTTGTCCATAAGAAAGTTTATCATTTAATATTAAACTAATGCTTTGTACATAGACAAGTCTTAACGAATATCGTTCATATTCAATGTCTTATCATTCTTTCTATCGTAGTATAATATAGCTATAATAGAAGTATACCGTATCATAATACAACAATACATACATTAGATAGTGTTATATCGAAAAAAAAGTACCCGAAGCTTTTACAATGAACTATTGTTATTACGGTTCAAGCCGGTATCAAATTTCCAGTCATAATTCTAAAACGAATCTTCCTGCGGGAAACTATGACGTTGACTTTGGAAATAACGTAATCATGTAAAATGTGCAAGTAATAAACTAAGGGCACGAACTCTCTTCAGGGTATTCATAGATCATATAATATTTTATAATCCACGTAGTCTCCACGATTGAAAAGCTATTTATCAGTTATGATCATACTATTGCTTGAATATAAAAAATTTGATCAATACATCAGTTATTTCGATATTAAAACAAAATCATTACATAAATTCTCCATTGTTCAAAAGCAATATGAATAATTTTTCTCTTATTTTGTTTTCTTTTGAAGAATTCAATCATAATGATCATTTAATATTTCTATATCAGTTGCTTCTATATACAGATCATAATGTCTAGTGTTCGTCAAGGACATAGTTATTTGATGATTAGACGTTACTCAAAAGTCTAATCACTGATGAATGTAACAAACAGCAAAAGGTCAGAAGTCTACCTGCTGATTTGTTCGTCACCGTTGTTGTTGTTGCTGTCGCTGTTGATGTCGATTGTGATGGTGGTGCAACTGCAGTCGGTACAGTTTTTTCACTATCTGAAATCCACCCTTGAAGCATTTGAAATGAACGCGATTGTGTAACACTTCAAGAAAATAACTTTCCAATAGATTTCAATTTCCTAAATTCAATACGCTGCTTACACGTCTGCATCGTGTTGTATATGTTTTTTTGCTGGTGTCGGTTGTTGACGAGCTTGATTAAATGGTTGAGATGGATTTTGTGGTACATAATGATGCTGACTTATGTTTTCAGGTGGAACAATCATTCGACGACTCATATTCGGCTCTGCTTCTTGTGTTTCGTTTGGTTCTTCAGTATTTGATGTGTATTCACGGTGACTAAAATATTCAAAAGAATATAGAACATAAAAAAATCCGAAAACGAATCGATAAGTAAAATACGATGACAAGCTATTATATTGTCGTAAACGAAGGTCATCATCAACATCATAATCTCATTGAAGCTCAATATGGTCAAGTTTACTATCGTATTCTATCGTCTCGTTTTTCATTTTGCTCTGTTCTTCTATTACATTTTTATCATCCTATGTATTATACAGGTTTTTTTTTCACCATCTTAAAAACGATACGCTCGTGTAAGAATTAAGACTCTTAAAGAACGAATTCATGAGTTCACAAATATTGTTTTTTTTCGTTCTGAAAATACTAAAATCAAGTAATAAAAATGTTCGATCATGTTTTTATTGAGTAATTATACTATTGTCAAGTATTGATTCACATAAACATTATATTCAGTCTCGTTTTCATTCATTCTTTGAATGGCTCAAATAAAATATTTAAAAAAAAAGGTAAAAGATAAAATATCTCTGCATTACTGACGCATACCGTACTATTAAAAGATCTAAAGTAAATGTGGACTGTCATAAAATAAAAAAGAATAACATTGACCATATTGATAACTCGTTTTATTTTATCAGATTATTAGATGTTTCACACTTTTACCATGCTTTCGACCTCTATCATTGTCATGTATGCTGTGGATGATGACAAGTAAAGAAAAGTATCATATCTTAAAAAATACCCAACCATAATCTGTCAACATTGATAGAACTATAGAGGATGAAATATGATGGTTATGTAATCATACCGTCTAACACGTGCTGATTCACGTATTTTTGAAAGATCAAGACCGCCTGGTGTATATGTAAACGGTTTCGGACCGCCAGGACGACTTAGACTTTTAGCAAGAATAGCAGGAATATTTGAAATTTCCTATAGAGAAATAAAACAACGCTAATATGCAATTTGATCATTATTTACTGTTGTATTTTCGCTCGATGTAGGAAATTCGTCAATTGGTCGACTTTTCAATGAGGCTGCTGCATTTGCTATAAGATCAACATCAAATATTGGTGCTGGTGGCACATTGACAACAGGCATTGGTGAGGGAAGTGGTGGAGGTGGCGGTGGCGGTGGTGGCGGCGGTGGCGGCGGAGCTGCAGCTGCTGGAGGAGGTGCATTGAACATAGGAGATGATGACTGACCATACTGTTGCTGCTGTTGTTGTTGTTGTTGAAACCCATGTTGATAGTTGGGGTGCTGTTGATAATTCGATGGTTGCTGAAAATTTTGTTGGTAATATGGCTGTTGTTGTTGAAAGTTTTGTTGGTAATAATGTAGTGGTGGTTGTTGCTGTTGTTGGAAGTTTTGTGGGTAATATGGCTGCTGCTGCTGTTGTTGTTGCTGCTGCACAGCTGGTCTCCAGGTTGCAACTATTGGAGCGGGGCGTGGTGATGCCACACCTACTGGATATGAATAACCGACTCTGAAATTATGATATGCTTAATAGTAACATAATCACCAAGAAAATGTTTCAAGATATATACTTATGAACTGTAAGAAAAAGAGCATTAGCACAACGTTGAATAAGTTCGAGAGCATCTCGATGTGACATATTCGTGACATTATTGCCAGCTATTTCCATTATCATATCACCTGGATCAAGTTTGCCATCAGCAGGTGAATCGGGAACAATCTAACAATGCACAGAAGAGTCTTTTTAGCCAAAAAAAACTTCTTATCGTTAACTAGAAATCTTTCTAGTTAAACATTAGTTTTTTTAGAACAAAGTCTTCAGAAAACCGTCGCCGTGTATTTATGACTAAATAATTGTTGTTTCCCTGTCTTGTCTGATTAATGGGCACACATTTGCATAATCCATCAAGATTCTAGACATGCACACACAAAACTACACTCACATTTGTAACAGTCAATGGTTCATTGTATTCTAAACCACCTTGAAGTCGAAATCCCCATGACACACTACCATCTTGTCGACTAATAAAAACTTTACTCATTTGATTTTCTTTAGTTCAGGTCAGACGTCGAGTATATATTTGTATCTTCCTACATACAGACTGAGGACGATGTTGTTTCTCTTTTTTTTCTTTTTTGTCGTTTTCTCGTTTCGCCTCGCTATAATAGAATACCAATATCCGCCAATATCAGTAATGCCATAAAAAAAATAGAGAAAAGATAAATAACAGCAAAAAAAGACGCTAGCGCCTGTTTGCTGTCCTTGGATATGTACAGTGGTATGGAAATGTGTGTGTATATATAATAGTGAAACAAGACAGAATAGAACGATAGTTGTTGCTCGATTCCTATACAACGTAAACTAAGCATATAGATGAGAAGAAAAAAAAAGAAGAAACGATGTCACTAAACAATTGTTTTTTCGTAAATATCGATATATTGATGGGACATCGTTATCATAATAGTACAAGAGAAGGAAGGGATGACCCTGTTGCTCAATAAAATTTATGTTATCAAGTGATAAAAACCGAGATTTTCTAGGCGAAATCAGAATGCTAAGATACTGTATTTTTAGATTTCTTATCTTGCATTCATTCAGTACTTGTTATTAATAGACATCAGCTGTTCAAACTATAATTGATTTTCATGCTGTGTACTAGGGTGTTCATAATTTATAGGACTTATTATGTTTTCATTAGATCAATAAACACATTGAATTTTAGAAAAAAAAGAGAAATATTCATTGTGGATTAAATATTAAACTACGTAGAACTTTAAATTATATCTTTAATGAATGATCAAGGTCAATACAAACATTTTAAGAAGTTTTTGTTTATATTAAACATACGTGTACCGAATCATAATGAAGTCGAATCTATGTAAACTATGTATATTGAAATTAGCTATGAATAATCATTCAGAAGTATCAAATTAACTTTGACTTTTTCGTTTCATATGACCGATTGTTGTTCTTATTTTAGGATGAAAACAAATCGAAAGACTACACATGTATGCGTTTTTAAATAAACTGAACTTGTTGAGATCAGTATTTATGCTAAACTTCCAAGATGAGAGAATTCAGCTAGGCCTCTACTACACTATTGTCATTTAAAGATTTGCAGCATTGAAAAATTTGATCATTTCATCTTGCGCAAGTTTATCTATTCACTAGACATCTCTTTTGTCTATCGTGCAATATGTCAGATTTTATTTATTAGTTCGGTTAATAGTATTACAAAAAAATTCCTTTTTTGTACATGCAAAATATATATCGTTCGATTTGATCAATCCAATTAATTGAGATGTCGTTTACCATCTAAATACATCATCGCTTCTAAAAAAATTAAAAAAAGAAGACATTTTTTTATTATTTTCTACTTTCATTTACCAGCATAAGTTTTTGGTACAACATTTTGAAGTGGATTTTTATTATCTTTCGTTTTGAAAATAAAATAAAAAATATTTGTTGTATGACGTTCTGCTGTATGAATGTCAACAACTTCAGCATTGACACGTGTTTGAATTTTATTCCCTTCAACATAAACAACCCTTGTCGTAAGAAATAATAATGAACCTATTTCAACGGGACGTTCAAACATAATGTCATCGACTGCAAGTGTACTTAAAGATTGTTTTCTAAATGAAATCAAAAATATTAATTATATTCTCAAAGAAAACTAACACCCGTTTTAACTCACGCAAATAAACTAGCAGCTGTCCAAGCTAATTCAAATGATTTTCGCATTAAATAACCACCAAAAATTTTATTGTATAAATTACGTTGCTAAATAAAAATAATAAACACTTATAGAAACAGTATTAAAACTTACTTCTGGATGGCAAAGATACATCGTACGTAAACCAGTTTCTTCCATCCACATTGAATCTTCTACCAAGAGACGTGTTCGAAATATAGATGCACTAAACATGAAACTTTCGGTATCAGTCAGAAAAGATCAACACTGAGTTTTACTTCGCAATTTTTAAGTAATCTAAAATCGTTACATTCGGATTTTGCGAATTATAACGCTTTATAAGGTATGAAATATATCCTACTGATTTTTTCAATTTCTATTTTTCAAGATTCCGATTTTGCATCGATCAATGGAAAAAATTTCCTCAGAAAAGACAGGATTTCTAGAAATGTCAAACCTTTGACATGACTAAACTTTAAGGACAATCGATTTTCTGAAGTTGAAAACCGTACACTGCTGGCTTCTATCTGCAGAATATAAAAAATAAGTAAAAAGATGCATATTCACTTTTGTGTAAGTGTCTTGAGAAATAGATCATGAACAATCGTACTTTCGGATGTATCAGGTGGAATTTTAAATAAAGATTTATCTTGTTCAGTTAGACGACGTTGACGATTCACTAAAAAAAGATTTCATACTGGATAGAAATCAAATAATATTTACATTTACTTACATTTTCCAGTCTTAATAATTGCAATATCTTTTTCTGATGTTCCTATCAATGGATTCATTTTAGCTGATCTATTTTTAAAATAAAAATCAAATTAAAATAGACTAATTAAAAACTATTTTTCACTTTTTTGTTCTTGGATCTCTTGCGGCAAGAACAAACAACGCGTGAAGTACATGTTCCCAAGTGCCATTATTGTCCTAAATATACTATAAATAACGTTTTCTTTTCTCTAATCGAATAATTTACTTGATCTATTTTTAAAGTAATTTCCATTGAACTACTACCAACAAACGAAGCAAAACCACTTAAGCGTATATCTCGATCCATATGCATATGAGGTATAGCGACTTCTACAAAAACAGAAACTATTTATAATGTAAATAAAAATATTCTGTTTCTAACCTATACGATCGACAGCAGCAGTAACAATAGCTAATGGATGAACATGAACTGATTTAATTAGCTGTGGACTATTATGTTTATAACCAATATGAACTATAAGGATAGAATAAAATCAATAGGAAAAAACGAAGAAAAATTTAGTTTTCTATAAATACCAGCCATTGTATCAAGATCTTCAAGTATTCTTCCGAATCGTACTTTATTTTCAAAATTAGCATATCGTTCACGTAAATTTATATGAGATGCTAATAGTTCAAAAGAATAAATAAATGAGCGAAAATAGAAAGAGTTTTTCTACCTAATGGGATAATAGCTTCATCGTAACTTTCAGCTATCGTACGCGGAGCTAATGTAGAATCGACTTTGATATCATCAGTTAATTGAGCATGACTTCCGCTTTGATTTCCATGACCAAATACTATTTGAGCGCCAACTAACGATTGCAAACCTTTTCGAACTATTCAATATCAACAATAGAAATGAAAGATGATATCATTCAATCTAATTCTATTTACCCTCATTCATAGTTTGTATCGAACGGCATGATATTATCGTATTCAAATAAGAACGCGAGACAAATAAATATAATCGATTATACATTATCTGAAATTAAGTTCTATACCAAAAGTTTAATTTTAAACCTATTTTCTATTAAATTATCTTTAGCAGATACTTTTTTTTGCAGTTTTTATGCATTCGAATTGTATGTCTTGTAATGACAACGTGCTGATTGTAATGATGATGATGATGCAAAACAGATATATTAATTCCTATGACCTTCGCAACATATAGATGTATGTCTACGACAGATGACAAGGCTGAACTCAAGTTTCTCTCTATCATACTTGAAAATCATCAGCAGCAGTATATATACGTATAAGTAGAATGTATATCAAGCGTATTTTTCTATGTTAAACAATAGGAATAGACTGATTATAAATTATATACCTTGATAAATGAGTGAATACAATGCTAATTTGTCTGCGAATATTATTTTTGTTTACAGATATATTTTGAAGAAAACCAAACAAGGCTATTATCTACAATTGAGTAAAAATCACTTGAATAAATTTCTAATGAGATTTGTTCGTTCCAATTCTCAATTTATCACAGTAATGACATGCATCTAATTAATTGTGACTAGTTGATCTACATCTTCCATTTTTTCCTCTTTTTCTAATAAATGATCGTGTTTTAGAATAGCTGAAATCTAATTCAATTCGTATATTATTTTTGTTTTTCTTATATTGAATAAAGAAAAAAAATTAAAATGCTGCTATCATTGTTTTGTTTTTCTCACACGCACACAAACACTATTTTGTTCACGTTTATTCCTAGAATATCTCTCTTTCTCTCTAGACCACACAGACACACTCGCGCGCATATAGGAATTCTTTAATGAAGAAAAAAAAGCAACGAACGCAGATATTGGAAAAAAAGAAAAGAAACGAATGTGAGCTCGTATACTGGCGAACATTAAAGACAATAGAGAAGACGAAAAAAATTACACACAGTTGGGCGTACAAAACGACGAAAACAAAAAAATTCAGAGAATAACAGCGACCATCGATCAAAGAGACGAAAAAACAAGGAATAAATAAAGTACGAACAACGGGACATTGTAGTTAGATATACAGTGAGAGAAAAAGGAATATATTTATTTATTAGGTTCAACATGGCTAGGTAGTGTACTATGTAGTGGCTGTCGTGCGCCGAAAGTTTTAAGTACTTGACACACATGATCATGTTGCTGAGATTCGGCTAAATCATAAGCAGTTACATCTTGCTCTTCAAAACGGAATTGTTGATCAACATTGGCACCACGTTCGCATAGAATTCGAACTGTATCAGCGTGGCCCATAGCGGACGCGATGTGCAAACATGATAAACCACTCTAAATAAATAATATTCATTTAAATCAAATATATCTCATCCAAGCAACAAATTAATGAATCAGTATTATGAGTTCACCTGAAAAATACGGGTCAACATTAAGTTGTATACATCAATATCGTCCCGATATGATATATAAATTAATACGGTTTTAGAGACTCAGGTAAAATAAATGTATATCAACTCTTCGTGGGATAGATATAAGAATTTTTATTTAGAGTACCAATATTCGGTAGCTACAGGTATATGTTGCTTCACTTGAACTTGAATGGAACTGAACCGTTATTGAAACTTTTATACTCGGGGAAGCAGAAGTCAGTAGCCTAGCGGGGGGACGGAGGAAGCATATACTTCTCTTATGAGTATTCATGAGAAAGGAACTTAAATTCACATACTTTTTCTGTTCCGTTAACATCAGCTCCTCGATCGATTAAATATTCGACAATATCTTGAAATCCTTTCGCGCATGCACAAAATAGAGGTGTACGACCAGCTGTTTCGCCCTAATAAAAAACACATGGAGTGAGAGAATTAATAGAATCATTGTCAAAAAAGTTTCTTCTATGTAATTACTTTTCCTTCAATTTTATAATTAACATCTAAACCAGCTTCAACTAATAAACGTAATGTTTCGAATGAACCCGATTCAGCAGCAACAATCAAACCATTTATTTTTCCATCATACAAATTCTTTGCTTCAACATCATGTCGGGCACCATTTTGAATAAGTAATCTTGCTAATTCAACATTATTATGTTGACATATGGCAAGAAATGGCGATGAACCACGTTCAGATGTTACATTAACATTTGCACCTGATTCAATTAAATGTCGAATAATAGTTTCGTGATTTCTCATACATGCTATTAATAGAGGGGTTTGATTTTCGATGTGAAGGTCACGTGCGACTTGTCCTTTTGGTGATCGATTAACATCAGCACCATGACGAATTAATAGTTGAACAACATCTAAATGACCTTCCTCAGTTGCTGTATATAATGGAGTGGCACCAGTCTAAATATAAAACAAATAAAATATAAACATAAACATATAGATTCAATTCAATATACCATTGTTATAGCATTGACATCGGCACCGTTTTGAATTAGATATTCGCATATGTCTACATGGCCTTTCTTGGCTGCACCAAAGAGAGGCGTCTAAAAAGAGAAAAAGTAATCTTTTTGTGCTTTTTTAGTGAAAATCGAAACTCGTCATATAGTTAACTATTTATGTATAATTTAAGAAAGACTAGGAGATATATTTCAATTATTTATTACCTGAGGAGGATCCTGCTTTTTTATCAGTTTAATGCCTATATATTGTTTACAACGAAACTACAAAAATGAATGAACTGATCGATTTTGTGTCTACTGAGATTAGTTGAACTTCTAATACGATTAGAAGGAAATATTCTTTCGAAAAATAGTTACCTGTCCGGCAAGAAAATTATCTTCAGCTAATTCGCCTTGTGGTGTTATATTGACATCAGCTCCAGCTTGTACAAGTGCTTGAACAAGTTCAAAATTACCCGATTCAGCACAAAGAAGTAATGGCGATACACCATAACGATTTTGTACATTAACATGTGCTCCTTTTTGTATTAAAAATTTCACAACATCAACACGATCTTTTAATGTAGCCATAAAAAGTGCTGTTTGACCAGTTATATTTAAATTATCGGCATCTTGACCACTTGGTGCAAAATCGAGATCAGCACCAGCTTCAACACATGCTTCAATTATATCTAAATCACATATTTCCGATGCAAGCAAAAATGGTGTTGAACCTAATTTTGTAACGGCATTTGGATCAGCACCACGTTTTAGTAGTAATTTAACAACATCAAATTTTCGAGATTTCATTGCTGCATAAAGTGGTGTCCAACCAGTTATATTTAATTCATCGGCTAAGTTACCAAATGGAGCAACATGTGTTTCAGCACCGGCATTTAATAATAATTCAACAACATCTAACATGCCTTTTTGTGCTGGAATCCATAAAGCACTAACACCATAATGATTTTGAACACGAGGATTAGCTCCACGATCTAATAGATATTTAACAATGTCTGTTCGACCTTCTTTAGCCGCACAAAACAATGGTGTTTGACCACATAAATTCATTGTTAAAGCCAATGGACCTAAATAATAAAGATATTAGAAAAACAATAAAAACAAAGTTTTTAGAAATCATATCTATCAATATGAACGATGCTAAACGAAAAATTATAAATATGTATCATTTGCTTTTCGAATAAGTCTCTTGTCATATAGTCACTACGACTGAGCAACTATATTGTTTCGAATCAACAATCCGATAGTATTATAAATACGTTGTAGCATACAATTGCTTTTGCAGTTAGTTTGTATAGATAACTGAAGCACTTGAGCGCAAATATTCTTCGTATCGCATCAATTTGCTATTCAGAGCAATACAGCTAGTATTAGTTGTAAGACAAGATATCGTCCTATTTAAATAATTAGCATCCTGTATTGTCAAACAGGTAATATTCATACTTCTCTGGAAAATATCTTCTACCTATTTAAGGATTAAAATAATCATTTTTACTTATATATATTATTCCATTGATATCCAGTAGCGTTTATAGAAAAAACAAGGTTCAACATTATTCTTCTTCAAAAACAATAAATGTTTTCTGCATAAGATCTTCTATAAGAATAGAACAAGAAAAAAAAGCATCAAGCATGCTTACCACTTGGTGCCAATTCAAGATCAGCACCTGCTTGTACAAGTAATTTAACACATTCAAAAAATCCTTGTTCAGCTGCTAGCATCAATGCTGATATACCCGATTGATTTTGGTGATTTGGATTAGCATGATTTGCTAATAAACGTTTAACACATTCTGGATGATTATATTTCGTTGCACCAATTAATGGTGTTGAACCAGCTATTTTATTTTCTTCAGCTCGTTTGCCAGATGGTGCTGAATCAACAATAGCGCCACGTTGTAATAATATATCAAGTATATCTGGCCAACCGACTTCGGCAACCATTAGCAGTGGTGTAATACCCGACGATGAAGCTTTGTTTACGTCGACTTCGGGACATGCTATTGAAAAAAAAGAAGAAGACTAATTATCAATTAAATCTACAAGGTAATTGAAAAGTAACTCCCTATTTTAAATTCTTATTACTGTCATATAAAAAAAGATATCGTCCTGATTTTTCACCATCTTGAAGCATGGACTATGCCATTTTGTTCTAGGTGAAATAAATCGATTGATTATTTGATTGTCTAAGATGAAGCATGCAGTTGGTTTAGAGAATACATGAAAATGAGTTGTTATTTTGAATCTGTTACCGAAGTATCTCTGCAGTAATAGTTGGGTGTGGGTGGCATCCTAGTACACACCCGCACCTAGCTATTACTGCAGAGATACTTCGGTAACAGATTCAAAATAACAACTCATTTTCATGTATTCTCTAAACCAACTGCATGCTTCATCTTAGACAATCAAATAATCAATCGATTTATTTCACCTAGAACAAAATGGCATAGTCCATGCTTCAAGATGGTGAAAAATCAGGACGATATCTTTTTTTATATGACAGTAATAAGAATTTAAAATAGAGAGTTACTTTTCAATCACCCTGTATATATTAACTCACAAGCTAAAATTTCAGTAAGAGGCTTGTGTTTTTTGCCAGCTGCTATACTCAGTGCTGTTAGACCGTCTGCATCACGATAGCCTGAAATAAAAGAAAAAAAATTTAAATTTATACAAGAGATATTTATATTTATTTTTAAATTATAAATAAAAAATATTATTCAAAAAGTAACGCGAGACTTAAATCAAAAAATGTAACATGAGTAGTATATTCAGTACGATTCACTGATGATATATAGTTTAGGGAAATGTCAATAGAATGTTCTTGATTTAATGAATCTTGAAATAGATCAGTTGGTAAAGGTATATAATGATAGTTTTCTATTTGGTATGTCTCATTGAGAATAATTAAACGATGTTTATCAATAGTGATATTTACCAATGAATTTAAATAGCACGTATAGAAATAAAATCGATAAAAATCTGATAGGTTTCGATCAATATTGAGATAAAACAATCTTGATAAAGATAATTGAGTATAATTAATGTACGGTATAGAAGTAAGATTCCAAATATATACAAGGTTATATAAACGTGAAAAATCTTTTTGTAATACACGTTGCATATGATCAGGAATGAATTTAATTGTTTTACGATTGTAAGTAAGTATTCCATTTTTTTCATTTTCGACATCAGATAATTGAGTATAAATCATTGCTGATAACCGTGTCGAAAGATGAATTATGAGTTGTTCAAATGCATACGTCATAAAATAACGATCGACATAATGATTATAACTCCATCCAGAATTCGTCAAACCAAAACCACCACATTCTCCAATGACTAATGCTCGACGATGATTATCAATTGATGGTAATAAAATATGTTCTGTATAGTCATGAATATCTCTGATATGTCCAATACCTCGACGATCTTGCCATCCGCTAGCAGCATCAACTAATCTATTTCGATCATAATTTTGCAGCCATGTTCCTAACCGTACTGTATCATATTGTCCCCATGCTTCATTAAATAAAACCCATACGACAATCGATGGATGAAATGAAAGAAAATCAATCATAGTTTTTAATTCATATTCAAATTGAATTTTCGATTGATATCGTCGTTTGATATTATTTCGTTGTGTTATATTGGTTTCTTCGTCAAGAGGAAAAAAATTTGTTCCATAATCACGATGTAATCGTAATTGTTTATCTTCTTCGAATTCAACTTCATAACCATCATAAGAATCTCCAGCAGGCATATCTTGCCAAACAAGCATACCTAATACATCACACCAATAATACCATCGTGATGTTTCAACTTTCATATGTTTTCTTAATGTATTAAAACCTAATTTTTTCATTTGTTCTATATCATGTCTATAGGCATCATCGGTTTGTGGACGATAAAGACCGTCGGGCCAATAGCCTTGATCAAGGACACCAAACATAAAATATGGTCTATGATTAAGACAAATTTTCTTTCGTTTTAAACAAAGTGAAATTTGTCGAAAACCAATATAACTATCGATATGTTCGATAAAGGAATCTTTTTTATAGAAATCAATTTTTAAATTGTATAGATACGGATCTTGAGGTGACCATAAATTAATTTCTGATAAGGAAAAAATTATTTTATCGTCTTGATTTATTTTAGTTGTTGTAAAAGAAATTAATTGTTCTTGATTTTGTTTTAGAATAGTTATTTTTAATTGATAACCTTCATTTTCATAATTACGTAGAGGAATATTTAATTGTTCATCTCTTTCTTCTAATGGATCGTTCGGTTTTTTTGGCGATTCATGTAAATCAATACGATATTTCAAATGAATTTTTGTTGATGAAATTTTTGTGATAAATTGTAAACGGTCAATATGAATATAGGGTACTTTTTCTAACCAAACAGTTCCCCAAATACCTGAACAAGGTGTATAGAATATTGATTTAGGATCATCAACATCTAATCTTTGTTTTCCTCGTGCTTGATACCAATGATTTGATGGATCCCAAACACGTACAATTATTTCATTATTTTCATTGTTTTTAATGTACGATGTTATATCAAATGAAAATGGGTCATAACCTCCTAAATGTCTCAAACCAACGATATGTTGATTTATATAAACAACAGTTTCATAATCAACTTTATCAAAATGTAATAAAATGCGAGATTGTTGATGGTTATCAAAGTGAAAATTTAACGGCAAAATATTGAATTTTCGTTTATACCAAAGAAACATTGTTGAATCAACACGTTCGTTTATACCGGATAGATAGGATTCGACCGGAAAAGGAACAACAATAATTCGTTCATAATCTTTTGGC
The DNA here is from genome assembly GCA_900239745.1 of Rotaria magnacalcarata. Lineage (NCBI taxonomy): Eukaryota > Metazoa > Rotifera > Eurotatoria > Philodinida > Philodinidae > Rotaria > Rotaria magnacalcarata. The sequence continues at coordinate 56,930 of OENM01000507.1, forward strand.
CATGTTTCATTAATGTATGTTATTGTAAATGACCAAATTCCATTTAAATTTAACCATAATTGTCTTTGCAAATGTGGACGTGGATAATCATTTAATGGTGTGATTTCGGAAATAGATTTATAGGTATGATTCATCGATGGATGAAAATTAGCAGCCTCGTGCAGCGAAAGATTAAATTGTATAATTAAAATTCCGAAAATAATAAAACCCTATTAGAATATTATTTCGTATGAACCCAAAAATAATCACTCCTAGACACAAAAAAGTTAAATTCTTTTTTTTTCATTACATACCCATATTGAGAACATCTTTTTTCGTTGCAGACGCCTTACGCCTATCCAATTCATCGAGAGTATCTTTGAGACGTTTAACATCTCCTGCTTGCGCAGCAGCTAATATCTCAAGATGATAACGATCAATATCACCTTCAGCTTTACTTGCTTTGGTACCAGTACAACCCATTATTTCTGAAGACGAAAGAAAAAGTATCTTATTATCGATGAACGAATGATGCATAGAAATACTTTTATTATAAAAACAAAAAGCTAGAGGTTAATACTTACTTTTTATTTATTTTTCTCATTCCTACTATGAAATATTACAAAATAGAAATCACCTTCAAATCAGTGCCCTCGAAAAAAAAAAGTTTGGTCAATGAAGCGGAAAAAAATTTATACGAGGCATCAAAACACAATTTTTTCTTATGATTCCTTATGAGCGAGCTAGTTTGCATTGCTGAATAGGTTTAGTTGCTAATGTAGGTAACCGCCATGAATATGATAAACAGAGACAAAAACAAAACATTGCATTAATGCAGATATGTAAAGTCAAAACAACAACAACAACAATAGTGCTTCGAATATTTATTTGTTTGTGAATTCAATTAAAATTTAAAATAAAAAATTATTTTTAATTGTAAAATGACGAAAAAGACTCGTACTAGAAAAAATGATTTAATTAATATACATCTATGACGTGACGTAGATGTTTATTTATAGAAGAACAATCGAATATATAGATGTCGCTCTTCAATTGCAACAAAAATTATTTGATTGAGAAATTAATAAAAATAAAATAAAATAAAAGCTTGGTACAGAGTTTTTCTGAAATTAAAAATTTAAAGAACAATCAAATAAAACTCGATGAGTCATACATGTCAAAGAAGACATATTACTTATCTCGTACAATAAAACAAACAGTTCTATTTAGTACTTCAAGTTTCATTACAGTTTTATATCTGATTAATTATTTTAAAAAACATTTTACTTTTCTATCACTCAATCAAATGCTTGTTCTAGATAAATTAAAAGATTTTTCTAAATATACTGAAACCTCTTGAACGCGATCTATTCTATGGTCGGTACAACCGCAGAGTGCGGCAAATAATTCGATAATTTTTATATCTAAACGGAGGAACGTTGAGAATGTATTCATTTGATATATATATATGTTTCAAAACATTCCAAAGTGATGAAAGAAAGTGTTTATGGACAAACTAATTTTCTCCTTCTTCTTCTTGTTACTACGAATTCATTAATGTGAGAATAGGTGTGAATAAAAATAGAAGAATACCTTACATTTATTATTATCAGTGAATATTTGTAAAGAAAAAGAGACATGTTTTCGAAATATAATTTAACATAATCTATTTTTCTTTCAAAATTTGCATTAAACAAGTAGATACTCTACTGAGTTATTTCTAAAAGAATTTTATAAAATTAGTCTTTTCTTCTGTCTCATTTATAACACTACAATTCATAACTATTATTTTGTATTACTTAATTCATTCGAAATCTTATTGTTTCTACTCATAAACATGAATCAAATTTCTTTATACTTGAACAATTTTGAATGAATCATAATTACCGTTATTTAGTCATATATTTGCCTTAGATTCTCACGAGTAAGCTAATTGACCTAGTCATGCTTATGCAAAGATATGTCAGTGATAGTAGGAAATTAGTTTTACCTATGACTGCGACCTATTTTAGACTAAAGATAAGTGAATGGGAAAACAAGTTCTATTCACATATTCTAATCATACAGTTTTACTCGAAATTCCCAATANATTTTTTTCGTTTGCTTTACGATAGAATTGCAAGAAGCGCTGCGATTGTTTTTCAATGAACAAATTCAAATAGTCGCTGATGAAACAACTCAATTAGCTGTTCAACCTTTAATTGAAGGACAATGCGAAATTCAACCACTTCTTGATCACTGGTTTAATCTTGTTCAAGTAAATTTTTAGTTTTCTTTTAATCTTCATTTCGTTTTTCTTTTGTACTTATAGGAATGTAAAACCTATATACATCATCTCGAACGGCCTAGTGATGAACATATTTTTTCGAATGCATTTCAAAATGTTCTTCATACCGGGAATAATTATGAAATGCTTCTTCAACTTGAATATATTTATCAAAATGAAATAGAAGTTTTGTTAAAGCAACGTGATAAAGAAATACAAGAACTTGATAAAGAGTTTGATTAGATTTTCTTTTCTTTTTCAAAAACAAAAGACTTGTTCATTACTCATATAGACATCATCGCGAAATGCACGATGTGGTGAATGAACCAACAAATAAATATCCAGATGTTTATGTTCGAAATCTGGCACAAAAACATATGGAAGAGAAACAGGTAGATTAAACGATAGACCTTTATTCAAAAACAAAATCATATAACTCTAACATATTCGATTTACCGATGCTATAACTGAATAAGAAAAAAACTTTGCACCCTATCAGATAGTTGATACAATCTTTGCAACACTTACTAATCGTATAAAAAGCTTTTATCGAATGAATATAAAATTAAAATTTATGATACAAATGAAAGTCACTTGAGTCAAACGATTAAGGTCATCAAGAATATCTATCTACAGTATTGTAATTTACAGAAAGGACATGTTGAAATATATCGTGTTTTTTTAATATTTATTATGATAACCAGAAAAAATTCTATACAGAGAAACTCGGTCACATGACTTTAAAACAATCGTTGATAAATACAAATATGAAATGATAAGCAGTATGGTTTGTAGAGAGATCTGTCTTCTCATCCTTAATAAAAGAAAAAAAACCCATATCGATGGAAGATAAAGAATTGGAAACTCTTCCTATGTATTCAATATTTATTGCCTTTCGAAAAAAAGTACGGCAAGTTATTTATAGTAAAAATGATGTGTCTATGAGAATAATGAGTTTTTCAATCAAACAAAAATGAACAACGATTTTTTCCACACATGTAATGAAAGAAATGCATCTTACCGAACCAAAAACGTTTATTGTTTGTAAATGATCTGACTGCAAGACGTGCTCTCCTCTATGCATTTCTCTTATTTCCGGTTAGTCAAACGGAACTACATTATTCTTTTGAAAGATGAGACGATCACCTCAAGCAATTGATTCAACCACAAAAAGTTTTATTGTTTTCTTTTCGAAAAGGTACCATTTCAACAGTTTTTATTCTACTCAATGATTCATCAATACAATATCCTGATAAAACATATTGAATTTTTCTCGTACTAGACAGAGAAAATAAGATTGTTCAAATCATAGATATCTCACATGTTGCATCGCTGATTAAAATGACCGATAATACGACGCTATGTATCAAATTAAAGTTTGATCGCGTTGCGTTAGATGTCTCGGATTGCAGAATTCAGTAAAAATAATAGAATCTATCTCTTATTTCTAGTCACTTGAAGCCAAATGGAATAGTAATGTATCATCGGCTAAAGACCGTCAAAAACAGCAATTCAAAGAACGTGTTATGCAACTACACGAAGAAAGTTTAGTATCAAATAGTTTACAAAATTCAAATGGCAGTAAAATGTTAGATACTATTGTTAATTTCAAAACGACAATTTCATGATTATGTTTAGGCATGCCCGTATAAGTGCGGCCCCACCATCACCTTTATCGGTTGTCATTGCTGTACCTGATACAACTTTACATGAACGTCGTTTAGAAACAAGTTATACTGTACAACTCGGTTAGTTATTATTAAGAATGTAGATTATTCCAATAAGTAATTCATTTTCAGGTGCACAATTAAAATCTATGTATAATCTTCGTTTAATTCGGTGTGATGCACTTGATTACTGTCGTTTAAGAACCCAGAAAAAAGAGTAAATAGAAGACGGTTGCTTTGGAAAAAAAAACATATTAAAATGATTGTTTTAATTCAAATAGAAATAAAATTCTATTCGAACCACAACGCCTTCAGACATTGATGTCACTTTATACAAGTTCACTTTGTGGTCTTATTCTTCTTGTACCAAAACGAATTCGACTGAGTACTGGTGATATTAAAGAAGGTAATTTTTATTTTTATAATGTTAAATAATTCACTCTTGTTTTCCAATTTTAATCTAAAGAATTTGCTTCTGTGTGTGAACGTTCCACTGACTTCCATTTTCCGTCATTGGAACAACAAATGTCTAGTATTGAAGAAGATTGTGTTAAAAAAGCTAATAGTGATCGATTAAATGCATCTGTTAGTCTCGATTCAAATTCAATCGCAAGCAAACATAGTGATACGTCTTCAGAGGTAAGTAAAAACCAATTTCCTTATTTATCAATCACGAATGATAAACAAGAAATGAATCATATCTTCAATAAAATAATAATATTCTAGATCACAAAAGTGAATTTTATTTTGCTACACACATGCTGCTTTCATAGCATTCAATTAGAGGGGAGCTAACCCTTCGCAAAATTTTCGATTACAGTACATCAATTATATACTGTCCATTAAGATATGTCCTTTCTAGTAAAAATCTATTGATTTATGCACTCCATTGTGAAAGGAGCATTCTTTTACTACAGTTATTCGTTTCTATTAGTGGTGTATTCTTAACATCTCTTGTTTTTGAATGTATAAATTTTGGTAATCACACAATCTAGTAGGTCCTCATTTATTTGCGATTCAAGTGAAAGTGTTTCGTTGTCGAATAATAGAATTTTTTAGCATCGTGTATTGATAGTTTTCAAAGATGTACTGTTTTCAAAAAATTTCGATTATTATTTAGTTTGTAGATCTTTCATGCAAACCTGATATAATATGATTAACTACTGAAATTGAAAAAGACATTAGATAATCATGCTTTAGTTGATGTGATTTGCTACAAATTATACAAAAAAGTTTGATTCGATTTGTGCCATGCATATGATGATGACTACAATTTTATTTGTAGGAATCTAATTTATGTTCAGTAGGTGATTTTTATGTCACACGTCATTCGAATCTATCTGAAGTTCATGTTGTTTATCATTTGGTGGTTAATGACAGTTCTCTACGTTCATCAACAGAAATCACGTCACGTCATCCTGCTCTGTTTGGTTTAAGAAATATTTTAAAAGAATGCTGTAAACATGATATAACAACATTAACATTACCTTTATTACTGACACATGATATGACAGAGGTAAATATTAGATCATTCTATTTCTTTTTGTGCACTTTATAATGAAATTTTTATTTGGAATAAATAGGAAATGACGATTCCTTGGGTTATGAAACGTACTGAATTAGTACTAAAATGTCTTAAAGGTTTTATGATGGAAATGGGAACATGGGGTACGAATCGATGTTCGACTATTCAACTTGTTGTACCTAAAGTATGTTTTTGAACCTTTCAATTGTATTTTTGTAATTTCTAATTGTTTTAGAATTTACTTGATCAAACATTCTTTCAGTTGGCTGATCATGTGCCGACTATATTTCGAGAACCGAGAACAGTGACGTTACAGTTTTAGTTATTTATCATAAATACATCTGTCGAACATAGTTGATTTCTTTTTCATTGACAATCAATTTATCGAACTAAATAAATCAATGTGCAATTTACGTGTATTGAGAATGTGTTTTATTTTAATTGTTAAACCAATTTAATTATCTATCATCAATTTGATGAGTTTAAATAAAATTTTGTTCAATAGAAATATATTAGAGCGTAAAATCAATTACTCATACGAATGAATGGCATATAACGATTGATGCTTCCATGGATGGGTGTTCAAGTGGAGAAATGAAAACTTGAAAAGTTACTGATGAAATTAGGGTTGAAATATCAAAGTTAGAGATGTAACGGTGACAGTGTATCACCGGTTCACCGTCCACCAGTAACCGGTCCAGCGGTAACCGATCATACTAAACTAGCTCTGATCGGAACTAGTTGCTAATGGCAACAATTAGTTTCGGTCTCCCATAGTTTCAACAGTACTTTAGCTACTACAAATGCAATTATTCAAAGTCGAAATTTTAAGTTGAGGATATCATATATCAATGATGCTGGTCATGTCTCCTTTTCCAGATATCTTCTTAATAATTGCTGATAGTGGAACTGATATACAGGCGATTTAACTGCATTGAGTACTCATCTACAGATGTTATATACGTATATATACAGTGATAGTTGAATTAGTACGTACCATTAGTGGACTTGCACTTTTATGCGAAGGATGATCGTGTTGCACAACCATTCTGAATTTCAATGTCGATAAAGAATTTAAGTTGTTACAAAACCATTAAAAGCTAATACTATACAAGATTGCCAGTACTCTGATTGTCTTATTCCATGTTGTAGGTTTCATACGACTCCAAATAAGTCAGAATATATATTTAAAAGATCGGTAGTCTTTAGTTTTAAAGTTTTCTGTTTAATATTGTCTAGATAATTTATACATGGGAATTGAAGTTTAATGTTGCTGAAAAATGTATGTATTTTGAGTATCCAAACTGGATATAGTACTGTATGTGTTTATCGAAATGAAAAATATTTTGCAAAGCGTACGCATATTGATGTTTTAACAGTGTTTATGTTATTATTAAACTTGAACAATATTCAAACACATATTATGTGAAAAATACCCTTTTTAAAGAGTCAGAGTAAAATTGAATTGGAAGCAAAGTAATATAGGTCAAGTAAAGAATTAAAACTAGCATCTGGAAGAGTACTAGTCATCGATGAATTTAAACACTGAAAATTTCAGTTGTATCGTATTACATAACTATAAGAACTAATTTTCATTTATAATAATATCATTTACATCTGTGCTTTGCGTCAACAACACAATCTGTCGCACATTCTGATGCACCGGTTACCGATAAGACCGGTTGTCGTCACTGTTGTATCCCTGATTAAATGTATTACTTACGAATCAACTGCGATATTTCCATCTGAAATTCTGCGGAAAGATAAATCTATTTGGCAATACCCAGGTCGAGCAATCCGACAGCACCCACACCCTATCGGAACCCATCCGATCCGACTGGAATCCTATGCGATTTTATTGGATCCTGTCAGATCTTACAGATTTATCGTTGGATTCCGGGTCGAGGAATCGACGTCGGATCCTCAGTGTCGGATTCCTATGAATTCCAAGGAAAAACCGTTGTATGTCATCGGAAGTTCATAGGATTCCGACATTGAGGATCCGACATCGATTCCTCGACCCGGAATCCAATAGAATTGTATCGGATTGTAGGATATTTCCAGTTTCCTATCGGATCCGATGTCAGATCAGTCGACCTGGGTAGCTTTTACTGAAAAGTTCAGTTCAAAATAATGTTACATTCCTGAAATATTCAGGGAATTCTTTTAGCAAATAGGTCTCGGTTTGGGCAGAAATTGAGGTTGAAATTCTAATAAAATGCCTACAACTCTGGACGAAAGACCTGAAGAGGAGCATAGTTCTTTCGGGATTATTCATAAATCCATGGACTATACCTTATGAAAAATGTCTGAACTCAAGCATATAATCATTCAATGAATGCATACTTTTGCTATCAAGTATATTCTGTTGCCATGATATTACGACATTGCACTTGATACAGTTTATAGATATTCGGTGGTTCTAGTTCATGAAATCGAATACACAAGAAGCATACACAATTTTTGTATAGAAACAAAGTAATTTCAAAGATCTAATGAGATATACATTTTGCAGAACAATCAAGTACTTGTTTACTTTCCTGCCAAACGATACTTGATTGAAATTCAAGAATATTTAAACACTTTATCAGGCTTTCCAGGTTTTTATGCTCTGGATTAGTCATATAGGAGTCGTCTCATCTTGAAGTTCATGTCTGAGTCTTGTTTGAACATTGATGTGAAAAAGAAAGGAGATAGAAACCATTGAGTTGAACTCGTCGATTTACGTGAACATTCTATCATTAGTAAATAATACGTATGATTTATTGATTCTATGATCTTTTGTAGAAAATTCGATTTGACTGAAACTTAGGATTTCATAATCACATACAAGAAGAATATTATCTAAATTCTCAAATCCCAGTATTCTAGTTAAATTCGTAAGAATAGCTTTCAGTCAGTTGAAAACCATTTCAGTTTGATTGATCTATATGACTTAACGTTTCTATCCTTAATAAAAAAAAACAACTATCGACATTTTCATGGTGTATACATTTATGAGTAACCTAAAATTCGAATATGAGCATAGAATCATGTTATCACTTGAGAGTATTTACTAAAGAAATCTTTTTAGAAGACACTAAATACATAAAAAAAAACATATGGGAATATGCACTATATTTTACAACATGGTATTAAAAAATTCTCTTTACAACGAGTTTGAATTACAGTCAATTGTAGGGAAACATTTTCAAGCTGCTGTTTTATATTCGTAATTCAGTGTTTGGATAATCTACTTGATTTTAAATGTTAATAAACTATTGTCTAGTAAATAACATAACATTCAATCAGTTTGTTTTGTATTTATGTTTGCCATTGATCATGAAAGGAAATGAATTGCTTCTATCGTGTTATTTTGAAAATTAGCCCATTTCTACAAGGCATAAAGGTAGCACTTCGATCGCAATATCTACTACATATATTATGTTCCGGTGAAGACATTTTTGCTTTTATTAGCAGAATCATGCAAAAATATCAGCTATTTTTATTTCTGTCGAACTTTCACATTTTTAAGTTCTCATCATATTAAGTATGATTCATTATGTTATTACGAAGCATTTTTTTTTCTGTTATGACTCAGCCAAGCTCATTATTCTCGAGTATAATTTCAAATATTTTATTTTAAATACAATTGTTCTTGATTTCATCTAAATACATGTGTATGTTTTTTTCAAAAAAAGTTCAATCAACTGGTTCCTTTGATCGTTCACATTTTTTCAGATGGTCAGAATATTGAGAATGAACACAGTAACAACAGATACAACCTCCTTGACAATCGTGAAGTAAAATTTCTTTGCTGAAGATATATCTATTGCATAAATTACAAATAACTTGATGAGTTTGATCAAATCCATCGTTGCTGTTATATTTACATTTAACTTCTGGTTTTTTACAGTTTAGTGACATTATATTTCCACGATTAATAAATTTACAAAGAAAAGTAACTTTTCTTTCAAGAAGATTGATTTTAGTTTTTAATTCCATTTGTTTTTTACGAGTTAATATTAATTCATTTTTAACTTCATCGATAAGTGGTCGCATTTGCTGATAAGTACAATGATTTAAATGTATTGAAAGTTTATCTCTTGGTCCTTTCCATGGACATTGAATATCAACCGATGGACAAGTGACAATTCTTCGTGAGCAACGTTTTTCATGATTTTTCCAATGGCATCGTTGAATATTTATTTCTTGACAAAGTAAACATCGAACAAGGAGACGATCAAGTTGATTAAGCACTATTTTAGTATTAATTGGTACATATGGCGATTTTTCATGCGATTGATTATCTGGTCCAAAATGATGCCGAGCAACATGTCGACATATCGGACATGTTTGATTTTGAGAAAGCCATATTTTTATACATACTTTACAGAATGTATGATTACATATACGTAAACTTACAGGAGATTCAAATGGTTGCTTGCATATGCCACATTTAAGTTCATCATCGATTTCGTCTTCATTTATATATTCATAATCAAAATGAATCAATGTATTCATATTTGGTACAAAGAAAAACGCGAAATAGTCGATACTACTTTACTTGTAAGTATGCAATGGTAAATGACTGTTTCAATTCATATTCAATCTCTCTGTATGACTTCTTCCTTATAATTTTGATCTAAAGGAAATGTACTTCTCTTTCTTTTCTTTTTTGTGAATAATCTGCAAGGAAGAATTCACAGTCATATAGACAACATTGAAGTAATGAAGAAACTCAATAAAACATCATTGTCGACGATAGCAATAAAACTATACTTCTATTATTCTTTAACATCTGCCGTTGGGCTTATTTTTTTTTGCGATACCCTGGATGGCATACTGAGCGGATGACTAATAGAAAAAAAAAAGAGGAAAATTTAAACTCTCAGTTTTCTCTCTGAGTCATCTGAAAAAATGAAAATTTATTATTTTAGTTTCCAAAAAATTGATTTTTCAGATTACTTTCAAGAGATTCATAATCAGATATCGTTCGATATTGTTTGTGTGTTCATGTTCAGTGGCACGTACTAGATGAGAGTGATATTTTTGCATCCACTCAAAGTTTCATTTCCTAAGACTTAGCTGACTTCCGGTAGCTCATTTGATTTCCTCAGAATTCATTCAGGAGACGATACTCTATTGAAATTTTACGATACATTGTTTTTTCATTTAAATTTTAGTTTGAATTCACACCCTTCACGTTTTTTTACTATTTATAAAAATATTGAAATACAACAGAAAAGATAGTCAACATCATAGAAGATAATACACGTTGTTCATTTGAATAAATGATACGTCTAGTTGTCATTGGTGGTATCCATTGGTTACAATTATCTTGTTGACAGCAATGTGTACGATGATTTGTAACGTCTAATTCTTCACAATATTGTATACCACGTAAAATTAATATTTCCGTATCAATGTTTGGATCAAAATAATGATCACTCTAATCAAACAAAAATCAAAGCAGTGTTCCATTTTATTTTAGAAACTTTACCTGACAAAAATAATCTGCATCGTAATTAGCACTATCTATCTCACTTTCGTTACTTTCATCACCATTATCAAGATTCAATGGCAAGGAACAAAAACCACCTGGCTGAGAACATGTAAAACATTGAATTGAAGATACATGCTGAATAAATCCTATTGTTTTTAAAAGAAAATAAAACGTAAAAATATCTCTCAAGCTTAAAAGCACTACAAATTTAGCTTTTTAACTAAATAATACTTAATAAAATTATTTATTTATTTTTGTGGCAAATATCATTTCTGTCTTCTGTTTTGATCAGAACACTGAAATCGAACTCTTCAAGTTATCATTAAAACACTTTAAAATCTTACCAAAGATTACGAATATAGTTAATAACATTGTGATTACAAATTCTACTCTCAACATTATCCTAACAATGATAAAATAACATTCTTATAACAAAAGAAAAGGTTATTCTCTTGCTTCTTGTATGCAACAAAAATAAAAATGCAGGTTTAATGACAACAATAAAATATCTTTTGTATCAGAACAGCAAGATATTTCTTTTGCTTGAGAGTTACATTTTAATGTGGGGCTATGTGCTTTTTTAATCCGAAATGATGAGTAATTGTTTACTGAATCACTCGAAATTTGTTTTGTATGATATAATATGTGCGAGAAAATTATCGATTTATTATATTGATTTTATTTATCCTGACATACCGCAGTGCAGAAAAAAATTGAAATAACTACTGTAAATACCAACATAGTTTGATTTAAATATATATCGATTACTCTTTCGAATAGTATCCTTGAGACTTCTTATTATCGTATTACAGATAGATATGCTTTTGAACACAACTTTCCATGGAAATATCTTGATTTATTGGTTTCCTAAATTCCGTGCCGTAGGCTCACAGTCTTCAGTACATGGTTTAAGGATGATATTAGAAAAATAAAATTCATTGCTACAAAAATATAGACGAATGCCTATGAGTGAATCATAGAGCATCATCTTTTATTTTGTCATGTTTTTTTTCGATCTTCTGATTTGATGTGTTTCTTTAGTTATTTTCAAAATAAGAAACACAAGTGAAAGCACTTCAAGCATAGAAGTACAGTGGTGTTACTTGTCAGGTTCTTATTCAAATGTGAAAAAAATTGCACGTGGGATTACTTGAAATACTTAGGTTATAATATTAATTAGAACGATAAGACCGTGTTTTCATGATTGGTCGCATCAGCATCTTATTACTTGATATTGATATTTTAAAATTTCCATTCAATACAAGTACTGAGTGACAGATAAAAAGAGACTCAAGTATCAAATTTTAATCTTCCATAGTAATGATTTGTTTTCGGAAATTTGTTTCCCTCATCCACCCACTTCTCTTGTTTCAATTTGATTGCTTTACTATTGTTATTTATATCGACTGCATTCATTTGTTTTTGTACTAAAAACCACTATCCTAATGTTGTTTCTTTTGGTATTGATCTTCTATTTTTTAACAGCAATCAGCGGTCACGGTTATCTATATGAACCTGTAGCTCGTAGTTCAGCTTGGCTTGTTGATTCATCATTTCGAGAATGTTGTACGTGGCCAAATCACATGGAAATGTTTTGTGGAGGCATGGGACATCAGTGGAATACTAATGGTTCGATTTTACTGTAATCGTAGAAGCATTGTGTGTAGTATCGTTTCTTTAGATGGAAAATGTAGTATTTGTGGTGAAGCATATGATAAGAAAGTAAAACTATTTGAAAAAGGTGGAGCAATGTATAAAGGTACCATTGTTAAAATATATACTCAGGGACAAGAAATTGATGTAAAAGTTATGGTGAGCTACTTCTAGATACATACATAAAGAGTCTACATTCATGATATTAATAATAGCTGACAGCTAATCATAAAGGTTATTTTGAGTTTCGTCTATGTAATTTGGATGCTAGCCCGTCAGTCGATGCTTCTCAAGAATGTCTTGATCGTCATCAATTGCTAATTGCTGGTACTGATTCAACTAAATTTCGTAATGTTAGTAATTATGGTTCCGAAATGATTACTGTTCGTGTACAACTTCCATCGGATGTTGCTTGTCAACATTGTGTTTTTCAATGGAAATATACAGCAGCCAATAGTTGGGGTACAAATCCGATTACCAATCAATCTGGCCCTGGTTTAGGAAGAGAAAATGAAACATTTATGGGTTGTTCTGATATTGCTATTTTACCCAATGGCTCCCCTACAGATCTACCTATAGTTATAATTCCTACAAAGTACGTCTATACACTTTTTTGCTCCATTACTATTGTGATATTCATCCATGTAGAACTACGATCGCGTCAACATCGGTAACAACAAAAACTAGCACTACTACTGCATCATCAACATATTATTGGACCTGGACATCGATGACAACAACGAAAGCTAGCACTACTAGTGTATCATCAACAAATCATTGGACATGGCCATCCTTGTCAACTCATGGATCATCATCAGTATCATCAACAACAACTACTACGACTATTCGTCGACCACTCGGTTTAACAACATGGTCATCGGATTTTTTCGAATATCAAGCAGACGATGAAGTTATGTACGATGGTATAAAATATCGATGTGTTGTTGCACATCGATCTTTTCCAGCTGCTGCACCAGGTCCTCTAACTTGGGCATGGTGGAAACCTATTCAAGAAGAACAAAAGCGTTTTTAGAAATAAATCTTTCGAATATACTATAATGACTGTTCTACTTAAAAAAAACACATGTTTAACTATCTGTATTGATTCATGAACGGAACTATGTGGTGTTATTCATAAAAAACGTTTTTTTTTATTTGACCCTAAAATAGCGTGGGGACAGTGATGGCATGAGTTGAATATGTTATCGAAATTTGAGAGAAATATATATAGTTTCTCATTATCGGCAAATTCTTTATGAAAACTTGAATTTCTTAGCATAAATTATTTTTCTTGTGACAACACTAGTATAAAAATATAGATGGCCAATTGATTTCACTTGTTCCAACAGAATGCGATACTTAGGAATCATAGAAAAATGTATGTGAGCGAATGAGTAGACAAAGATAAATAAATGTCTGTACTCTAGTATGTTTATGACTTATGCCAACTAGTACTGTTGGCTGTTAATTTTGCTGTATGTCTATTATGATGTACAATTGGCCAATTATTCATCCATGGTCCTGATATAGTCGTATCAAATGGATCATCTTCTTGTCGTTCTTTTAATTCTGGTATTTCATTTCGAATAGATTCTTTAACAGCAGCTTCTTGTAATTTTGCTCTATTAATATTAGACCATTCGTCCCAATCTGGTTTAAAATTTTCATCATCACTTTTAGTCATTAATATATTATCTTTCAAACCATAAAATCCATTAGGTTCCTTTGGATTTTGCCTATAATATAAAACTTATACGAATCAACCGTTATTTAGAACAGTTGAACTTTACCATCGTAAATCTAAACTCCATCGAATGCTTTGACTATAATTCTCCATTGATTTATGTGGAATTAAATTATTCAAAAATAAAACGGAACCAAAAGGTGCTTCACATGTAACGATTGTTTTTTCATTGACTGGTATATTCAATGTTTTTTCCATTTCTTCAACGGGCAATTCAACATACCATGTACCACCCGCACAACAATTATGTTTACACGTGACACCTAAACGATGACCACCAGGTAGTACTTGTAAACATCCTTCGAAAACACAACAGAGTATTTGATTATCTATCTAAATTTCACTAGACAAAACAAACCATTTTCTTTATTTGCATCTATTAATGGAATCCATGCTGTTACTTGAAGAATATTCCAGCATTCTTTATCCAAATCTAAATATAGTGATGTTGATAATAAATGTAAAATAAAGTAAGATATATTACAAGCAGTATCTTGATGCCAAGGGACAGTTGCTTGTTCTTGATTAGGCACCTAAAACACAATGAAAAATGTTCTTAAAAAATTATATTTTTCTTTACTTTTGTTCTTAAATTCCAAACGGGATGTCCAGCAATATCACGACCAAGTAATTGTTGAGCAATACTAATTAATGTTTCATTTGACCACAGCGATGCAATTGCTGCTGGTAAAACACCATTTTTATGAAGAAGAACACAGGCACCTGGAAATTGTGCTTCGATTGCAGTTAAACGTTTATAAAAATCATCGTTTTCATGTAGATCTTGAATTTTATCCTGATAAATCAAAATAAATTATTTTTAAATATATATTTCTCATTTATTTATCTAGAGACATTTTTACCGCTCGGTAAAGATTTTGTGCCAATTCATCAACTAATCCTTCTATACTAGAAATTACTGATGCCAATTGATCTCGTTTTATTAAATCATGTTTAAGAACAAAACCATCTTCAAAAAATTGATGAAATTCATCTTCGGTAAGTGGTCCTGATGTATAATCACGTTGCCATGCCGCAATACTATCGGCTAACGGTGAATAATATGAACGATCAACAGCTATATCGGACATTTCTACGATGTAACTTCAATTGAAAAGAAAATGATTTTATATTGTATAAATACTCGTGTACGCCAATCTCATCTTACCAAGCCCTCTTTCTTTTTTTTCATACTCTTATCAAACGTAGCCTTGTTTGTGAAGAGAACCATAACCCCTATACCACGTGGTTCACGAAGAACAGAAAACAAAAATGAAAAACTTGTGAAATTTCATACTAGACACATTTACTAAGACACTACAGCAAAAGAATTTTCCTCTGAAATTTATCTACTTGTTATATTAGATTTTGTTAATTTACATCGTAACGTATATGCGTTATGTATAGAAAATTGAGAAAAACTTTCAAAATACTTATAAAGTTAAAAATAGCAACAGATATTTCAACTGGGGTTATAGTGTTGATATCTTATCATTTTTATCGACGCTAGGTTGGCACGTCATCTTTATCTTATACTTTGCAACAGTAAAGTAAAGTATATTAATTAAAGAAGGTATGATATATACTTTTGTTTAAATGTGCATAATATAGTGAGATCAAGTTGGGTGCGACTACTCTGAACGTTTATTTCCACATCCACATCCTCAAATATCTATATCTGTGTCATGGCCATCGGTCATGATATGAATTTAGTTAGGATATATCTTCTATATTCTGGTTTGTGTTTCGTTATGCTGCCATCCATTGGCCTTGTCTACACTAGAAAAGTTAATGTTGAATTAAGAAGCATGGTTGGTTAAAAATTTAATTCAGATTTAATGCACTTTTGAAAAGTGAATTAAAGTTAATGCACCAATCGATAAAGAACTTGATGAACTAATTAGAATCTCGGACAGCCCTCAATGAGGTCGCTGTATATTATCGATAAATAGATATTTTATGAAGAACAGGAAGTGAACTATAAAAAATTAAGAACCCTAGAATATTTGACGAAACTATAGTTGAAATAAATAAATTAGAAAAGTAGATATTTTGGTGACAAATTTCGTCATTTGTCGTTAGTCATCAAAAAGAGACAGAAGCGACTCTTTCTTTACTGAACATGTGCTAAGTTTATACATGCTGACTACATTATGGCGGTTACTTCTCAATTCTGATTGATGCATTAAACTTATAAGTGTAGACGTACGTAGATTTAATTCGAATTAATG